>HG983424.1:0-26127 GCA_900006255.1 Xeromyces bisporus
TCTTCGGCTGGATGGATATTATTAATGGGACCCAGAGACTTGGCTATCTTGTCTCCTTAGGATCTGGTCGCAAGATTCCGTATAGAGTAATGTCGCTGGACTATGTTCTGTTCGTACCAAGCCGACTCCTTATATGGAAAAGGCAATATGGACGGGCCGGAATGATAGACCGGAGAAAACGAGAGGACTTTGAATGGAAACAAGAGGGACTGGTGATGTCACCTGAATGTTTGATTCGAGGGAGATATAAGTTGGTCTCAATGCCACGGACTTTTCTCGTTCGGCCTTTTGACAATAATCAAACGCGGAGCCGGATATTGCCACGAGTGTTCTGAGTCATTCTTTTAATTTCAAAGTCTCCAGGCCATCCGCGTAGAGAAGGAGAGAGGAGCACCAGACTGGGGCGCTCCAAGGAGTTCCAGAAAGAGCAATCCAAGGACGTCAGGGCATGATTCTTTCCGTAAGTTGCCGCTTGGCACGTGATGGCCCTTGCTTGTATAATCGTCACGTGCCGCTCTGAAATCCTGCACGAGCCATCTCGGTTCTGACTTGACGTCTCAACGGTTCAGTTTGGAATTTGGACAGTTGGACTCTTCGCGAGGCTGCAGACGAATAGTAGTATATTGCGAGAGCGTGCGTCGTGTACATAGTGTTCTAAGCTCTTGATCCTTGAATCTCCTGCTAATTCGAAGCACTTTTCATGCCGTGAATTGTTAAAATCGAGGAGAATCGTCGGGAGGCCTCTTTTCCGTGACCATGATGACAGATTTACCGATCTCCCCTCCGTCAATAATGAAGGCCTGGTTGTATTCAACTGCGGCGGGCGGTCTTGAGAAGAATCTAACACTGGACTCCACTGCCCGAGGACCGCCCACGTTGCGACCAGATCAAGTTCTAATCAAAGTGATTTCAGCGTCCATCAACCCAGCAGATTACAAAGTACCGGAAATGGGCACAATAGTAACCAAGATACTCACCAACACGCCTGCAACACCGGGAATGGACTTTTGCGGAAGAATTGCCGCCGTCGGAGCAGATAATAGTTCTAGTACCGCTACTACTGCAAAATCAGCAACCACCCAGTTCGAGCCCGGCCAACTGGTTTATGGAAGCCTCGGAAAGCCTTCTGAATTCGGGTCTCTCGGCGAATACTTGGTGTGTGGGACAGGTGAAATCGCCGCATTATTGCCTGAAGAAGGGGTTAATCCGGATCATGCGTCGACTGTGGGCGTGGCTGGCCAAACGGCGTACCAGTCTGTTGCGCCATACCTCACCGGCTCCCCGGATGAGAGGGTATTCATTAATGCGGGTTCTGGGGGTTGTGGAATGTTCGCCATACAAGTGGCCAAGGCGCTCGGGTGTCGTGTTACGACGACTTGTTCCACACGCAACGTCCAGTTCTGTAAGGATCTAGGCGCGGATGAGGTGATTGACTATACCTCTGCGGATGTTGTCGAGGTCCTCAAGAGTCACGGCCAAGTGTATAGCCATGCCGTCGACCATGTCGATACACCAAGCAACCTTTACCGTGAATGTCACCATTTCTTGCTCCCTGGAAAGACGTTTGTGCAGGTTGGAGCTACGTCGATAGCGACCTTCGCTGACCGGTTGCTGAGACCCGGGGTGCTCGGTGGCGGGAAGCGGCGGTACAGCATTTTCTTCTTCAAAAATAATCACGACGATCTCGTTCAGATAGGGAAATGGATGCAGGAAGGCAAGATCAAGGTGGCCATCGACAGCGTTTTCGAATTTGGCGATGTTGTCAAGGCATTTGAGAGGCTTCGGTCGGGAAGGTCCAGGGGGAAGATTGTCATTCATGTTTCTGAATCTTAGTTGGTTGGTTTTCAAATACACTCGGTCTCTTATTGTCTTTCTACCGCTCCATGAAACTAGTGGATAGTAGCCACGTGCCGATTGAAGGGGGTTTCTCTGGCATTCATTCACTTTGTTTTGATAGTTGACCTCAACGGCTAACAGTACCATTTCGTTCAAGGAACGTCAGCACGGCGAGAGCCATCGCATCCACACCAGTTCTGAGTGTCGGCTCGATAACGGGCGCAAAATACGGCGAATGATTGCTCGGCAGTTCATCGACCGTACCACGAGCAACAGCATCGTCCCACGTCCGAGAGTCCGTCCCACCGAAGAACCACATAACGTACGGGGCGCCCACGGCCGTCGCCAGACAGGAGAAGTCCTCACTAGCGGTGACAGGGTTGGCCTCGACCAAATCGTCCCTGAAGTAGGAGCCGAATGTTTCCTGGAGGGATTGCACAACGTTTCCGTCGTTGATGGTGGCGGGTGCGGACGAGATGGTTGTGATTGCGGGTTTCTCAACGCATCCCCCGGCGGTGCATTCGGCTTCGATGATTCGACGGATGGCAGCTAGGACATGGTCTCGGGTGGCTGGGTCGAAGGTTCGAACGCTCAACTTGAGGTCCAGGTGATCGGGGATGACGTTGGCTACATGTCCGGCTTGGATGCTACCGCAGGTAACAACCGCCATCTGACCCGGGGTGACTCCGCGACTGACAATACTCTGTAACCTGGTTACTATGGACGCACCGATAATGACCGGATCAATGCATAGATGAGGAGCGGAACCATGGCCGCCTCGTCCCAAAACTCGGACATCCAACGCATCGGCCGCAGTAAGCACTGGCCCGGCACGGAGCCCTACCCACCCCGACCTCATATTCGAGACATGTTGCGCCAGGACCACGTCCGGCTTCGGAACCCTCTCATACAACCCACCGCGAAGCATAGCTTTGGCACCATTCAACGCCTCCTCTGCCGGTTGGAAAACGCAAACCAGAGTACCCCTCCAATGCTCTCGGGCCGAATGCAAAAGTGTCGCAGCTGCCATGAGCGTCGTGACGTGCGTATCATGCCCGCAGGCATGCATCACGGGCTTCTCCACTCCATCCTCACTATCCTTCATCGTTTTCCTACTCGCATAGTCCAGCCCCGTCTTCTCCTCCACCGGAAGCGCGTCCATATCCGCGCGTACCAAAATGGTGGGACCAGGACCGTTGCGCAGGACTCCTGCTACGCCGTGTCCGCCAATATGCGTGTGCACTTCGTAGCCTACATCTCGCAGACATTGGGCTGCTGTCGCCGCGGTCTGCGCTTCCAGACCGGATAGCTCTGGCGATTTGTGCAGTTGTCGATATGTCTCTTCAAATGGTCCCAATGCTGGACGGTACTCGTCCAGGATGGTTCTGAGATTGGTGCACTGCGTCGGATCGGGTACTTTACTCGATACCACTGTCAGTTGGCGTGTGGATGCGGATTATGGGTGCATACTCACGTTGTACCAACATGGTCAATGTTTAGTGAAGTTTGAAGGACCGAGGATTTGTACCTGGGCGATCCCAGCACTAAATAAATACGTCAAGTGAAGCGGGGTAGACTCGGTCGCGAACGCGTTTATCTACGAGAGTCGATGACCGAATTGAATGCAACCTTGAGAATCACACAACCTTGCGAAAGCGTAAATAAGCCAATTGAGTCTCGATCAATCTATTTATTCTTGTTTATCGTAGATGCTCCATGTCTTGGCAGGGGCAATTAATGCAAACAACTTTCCAAGGTTTGTTACAGCAAGGAAATTACCCCAAACGACATAAAGTTGCCAGAATATGCCCTAATCCTACCAATAAAAGCCCTAAACACCAGGTATTATTCTCAACAGAGCTCAAACGCATCTACATCCACATTCCACAATCCGAGACTCTCTGGACGGAAATAGCCTGATTCGAAATGCAAATTGCCCTAAGTCTTTCTTGGCCCTAATCTCTTTCCCTCTTCGTCCTGTTCGTGTTCCCATATGGCAAAGGAAAATGCCTGTCATGTTGGAGAATACATGTAGCTCTAGAACGAGTTGAAGCATGTGTATGCATGCCATACATACGTGGACATCACCAACAAGTCGGGTCAAAATCAACCAGACATCATGCATCTTCTCAATTTGGTCATGTCCGATGCCATGTTTCACAATCGTCCATCCATCAATCCAGCTCTCCGTCCCGTCTTACTGGGAATCATCTCTTTTCCTAAACTACCAGACCTCAGACCTGACCTAACCTCGAAGCAAGTCATCCGTACAACTTCAACCAAACATCACCTCAATAACAATGAATCTCCTCACCTTCTCAGTCTTCCTCGTCTTCCTCTTAACCCTCACCTTTAACTCCACCATGGCCGCGGTGATCAGCCCAAGAAGTAACCTGAACACCGCCACCGTCAATACCAACACCAACCACCCCCGCCACGACGCCGATTCAACAGGACTACCTGCTATCTTCCAAGATTCGAGATACTGCGGTCAGGCATGTTTTGGTCCTGATGATTGCGACGGGTCATGCTCCGTGTGCAATACGAAGAATTTGCTGTGTGGTGAGTACAGTTTATGCTATGAACTTACACTGTACCGTCATCTCCTTGGTCTTGCTTTTTGGCCCGGACTGGTTGGCATGGGCTGATCCTGCTTTGTTGTATGAAGAGGGGAGTATTGGGTTTCTGGGTCGTTGAGTCGTTGGCGTTGAATTGGATTTAGTAGTCCGAGTCGCCCGGACGAGTCGACGAGACGAGACGAGACGGACACGGATGGAACCATTGAAACGAATTAACCGACGACGATGAATGATGATGAATGCATGGAGCGGCAAGATTGATGGTCTGAAGATTATAGATTTGTATGGTTGTCGTTGAAAGTCTCCTCCCGAACACGGCCATGAATCATGATCAATCCCTGGTCACCCCCAGTTCCAACTTCCAAGTGCTTTCCGAGAGGGAAGGACGGAGCGCCTCATGGAAAAAAGGAATCGAGAGATAATGGCCTATATTAAGCGCCTCCAATGAAATATGCCACCGCGACATGAACTGTTAGTTGGTCAACCCTAAATAAAGGCTATCTGAAAACTTTATATTTTAACTCAGCCTTAGCTCGCCATGAGCCGTGGTTTGCATTTTGCATACAGTTTAGTCGCTGTGGCATTCAGAGTCATGTACATACATATCTGCTATGACATATGATGCTCTCTAGGATAGTCTGCATAGCAAAAGCGATCATGACGAGAATTGACTCTTGAGCGTTCGTCCAGTTCATAACAAGCGTCTCCATAAGCGCTACAGCCGCCAAAAAATCGAACAGCACGCTTCTTCCCCTTCAAAGACTGAAATATGACACAAGCTCTAACAAAGTGAATAACAAATTAAAAAAAATAAAAAGAAAAGAAAAAGAAATAGCCAAGCCGAACGCGGGGGTCGAACCCGCAACCTTGAGATGTACTATTTAAGAGTCTCACGCTCTGCCGATTGAGCTAGCCCGGCTAATTGCCGATCACTTTGGCATCCCGGTTGTAATAAGAAGCAAACCGAACTCTACGAAGCCCTTCCACCAAAACATCCAGGCGTCACGCTCACCCGCCCCCTCAATAATCAACGCGATACTCTGAGGCGCTGGGTGACACAAGCAGCAACCCATGGAATAGCAAATTCGTGCCTCACCAGCCCCGAAAGATTTTGCTGACCGTCCCCAATACTGTTCCCTTATTAGCACCTAAGCAACGGATGATCTTGGGGGAGAAGCAGCCAGCTGCACTCACGAGTCACGACTCACGGGAGACTACCACAAGAAACATATGCACAGATGACAGTCGTGGTGGAGGGTTTCACTGCTTCGCTGGAATGAATCATTCGGAAATTTTACCCTTCCACCTGAGGATGACACTCGTGAGTTGTAACAGATAGTATTAATAGTAGCGGTACTCCGTGCTTCGTATATGTGTAATATAACTTCCAGAAACCCAAGTAATTCACCTGACTGTCGATATCCCAATTACCAGACAAAGAGGGACAGGTGTCTTTCCGAGGTCCGCGTTCAGTATGTACATGTACTATTGATGTACACTGTACTTGATGATGATACGTACAGTATCATACGGATGGTGTACGGAAACAACATTAGACAACCGGCCCAACCCAGGCTCAACCGCTCACAACCAGGCAGAACGATTTTAAGAATAATTGAAACAATTTGACATAAGTGAGCTGCATGCGCTGGTGTCGCAGTTGCACAAGGAGTATTCGTGGTGAGCGCTTGATCACAAGTATGTATGTACATAAAAATAACATGGTGGTTCGAGTAACCCAGAGTTCAGGGTCACTCTGGGAACCATTGGCTGGCATGCTTCGAGCCGTATATAGATCTACAAAGTCATGTCTATACAAAGGTACATCAGTACAACCATGAGGTCTATGTGGATAGCATCTTTGAATGCAAGTTGAGCGTCTAGACTCTAGACCGAGCCGCAACTGTATTGTGCTCCAGAGTCAGGACCCCTGCTACATGTAGTATTCTAGGAGCAGTAGTCCAATCGTTGAAGTCGTCGACACTCGACAAGCCTCGGTCGGTCTCTAACAGAGTACGAATCGAAATGTCAAAAGAGAAGCTGAGAAATGACAATGAAGTCATTGGGTTGTTCTCAGTAGTATGTACCTGCGCCAAACCATACAGCAAAATTGCAGGGAATAGGAGGAGAGTCCCGAATAGAGTGAAGAGTGAAGAGGTCATACAGCACAGCCTTAGTTACTGGCAGAGAGTCTAGAGACGTAAGCCCGTTGTACAGAGAATGTAAGAAATGTAATGGTCGGTAATGGATGTATTTAACGAGTCAATTCGTGACCCACCGGCAAGTCAATACGCCAATCTTGGCGTTGTGATAGGGTCACAGGCCACCTCAGGGCTGAGCAGTTACGGGGCCTTTACATGTTTATTTACGCAGAGCGCCAACGGGAACCTCGCATTCAGCTGTCAGGCGTATCAGTACCGTATTAATTACCATATCAAAACCATTCCAGCAGGAATTAGTTTCCATTTTCCAACTTTCTTGCAAGTCCAACTTCCAAGAGCGTCTTCAACCTCAAACTACTTAAGAAGCCATGGATATCCCAAGTTTTCCGGTCTGCCTCTCTTCCTGTGCACACGCCCTATCTCTGCTTTTCTGGCTTCATTCCTACTCTCCTCCATAGTATACCTACTTGATATATAACGGTGGTTCGATTCACGACTTGAATCGCCCTTCAGCATCCAACGGTCAGCGTGCCATACTACCGCAAAACCACTTACCACTTGTCCTCGTCCTCAGAGCGAGAGACCAGTGTCCATCGAAGGAATCCATTCAGCGGACTTTTCCGATCACGGTCTTCACGCACCATGCCATCTATTCTTAAGAACGCGCAGGATCCCATCCTGATCGTCCGTGAACCTCACGACGACGAACTCTATGTGATGTACGAATTCGAGCGTCACACAAGCCACTGCTCTCAATGCTCCTACTATCTCCGAACCCACAAAGAGGGCTGCTCCATCTGTGACCGAGGCGAAAAGTATGCCGTCGACGTGGCCAGCTACCTCTACAGCAAGAACGGAAGGGCGCACTCCGTCATTGCCCGAGAGCACAAGAAGCCTATGCTGGTCAATATCCCCAGTAATCGCCGTGCCGTCCAGGAACTTCTCCTTGCCATCGAGGAGGGTCTGCGTCTGCCCCGGAAACACAGGGACTCGGCGCCCATCATCAGCTACGACCGTACTTACGAAGTTGCTCCTCGGCGTCCCCGTCACCGGCATGTTACCCACCATGAAATCATTGAGAGGGATCCGCCAGCTCGCAAGCGTCGCCACTACACTATCTGTCCGACAACCCGTGACTATTCGAGTCGAGGTTCCTTGTATGACTCTGATACGATGGACCGCATTGAGCGTACCCATTCAACCAGAGTCTATCGACCCTCCACATACTACCGTTAATCCCAATCGGGGATTGTCAACGGAGTCCTACAATGAACCAGTCCCAGATCCATTCGATATACGATAGTGCGACGGTCCAGCGTCTGAAAACAGTGGACCTCTTACATCAGAATACGGTCCCCTTTCAGACGATTTCGTTGGTAAGGCTGGGATTCACGGCACCATTTTCCCCATTGTGCACTATTTCAGTCGAATACGGGGACGCACGCGCAGGGTTTTTTTCTTTCTTTCCTTGTAACAATGGCCCCCCGTTATGGATCAAAAAAAAAAAAAAAAAAAAAAGTTTGGAACAATACCCCCCATTTCCGTTTTCGGATATTAGCGGTCGATTTCGGACACCATCACTCCCCCGTCGCACAAGTAACAAGGAATCGAATCCGCTTCGTGCACGCCACACACACCCACATCCGCAAAAAGCCTTGGATTATGCTTCCCTATTTCATCACCAAATTCATTTCCAGTTGGGAAGAGGTTGAAACTTTTGAAGCAAGGAAAGTGATTGTCATTATGTCATTGGCAGCGGTTGTCCAGATTCCCGCGTGGACATTGAACCTTATCCAATGTGCATACAGGGTTGCTTTTTTCCTTGAATTTTTGGATACTGGAGGATGATACGTCGAGCTTATTTCAAATGTACATACCTATTTAGTTTGATCTATTATTGTACTGTATAAAGTTATTCAATTCAACAACAGATCTGTACATACATAGGTATGTTCCGATCATCGATCATCCATCAAATGGTCAATTGATAGCTTCCGTCAATGTCCACCACCATTATTGAGCAGTCACTTGCATATTCTACCAGAACTCTGAATCCAAATGGTGAGTCTGACAACCGCCAAAGCTTGACACCCCCCACATCATCAGAACGAGTACCCTCCCCCGCCCCTCATGACCACCATCAATAACAAGGACTGATATCACCACTACAAATATCTTCCCGCGTCCCCTCCAACTTCACAAGACTACTAAATACATACCTACCAAGTACACTCCTCAAATAATTCAATGTGGTGGATATAGAATAACGTGCATGATAATCCATCCATCCATCGACTCTACTGCATGTATGTATTCAGACTCATTTCCTGAAACCTGGCATCCCCGTCGCCGCTGTTATCGAAGCAAAAATAGGGAAAGATACCCCTTCAATCCTCGCATAGTCTCTTCGTTGACCGACCTCTATGTTGCACGGCACCTTCAATTTCCAAGGCTTGTTTGACGACTTCTCTGTTTCTCCTGACCTGGCAGCTGGCCTCGGCAGACTGTGACTGACTGCTGTGTGCGGCTTAACCCAAAGCTAGTCAATAGTATAAGTTACGGTATAGATAGAATCACAGGATCGCGTGTTAGGTCATTCTGCTTGATCATTTCCGGATTTGGACAATGGGTATGCCTGTGTAAACGGCGTATGGCGGATAGAAAAGTAGAAGTCGATATGATTTCGAGGTCATCGTGTTCGCGCTATGCGGTGGTTCAGCCACTTAAGCGTTTTGAGTAATATCATATGGTCGATGAATTCTGTCTGATACATAAGACTTCTTCTTCGGGATCGGTTTCATCAGTTGGCGACAAAGTCAGTCTCGTCGAAATTGATGATACCAATAATCAGAAATCCCTAATAATTTATTGCTTTGCCATGACCTGAAGCCACACAGTACCTATCACTCGTCGGGACAGGAATAACCAAGAAGAGTCATCAGATAGTGATACAGATATTAGCGGTATCGTACAATATGGAGCGTCAAACGATGAGCCTGAGAGCCTTGCGGGAATTGGAGGAATTTGTCTATTTGCATCGACAACAACGGCGGACACCCTCAAAATGGGCCACCCACCATACCGTACTTTAAACGTGAAAGGGATACATATGGTGCGGTGCACGGATAATATATTCCCCCGCGCTAAGGGCGGTACATAAGCATGTCCCCACTTTTCCCGATGTCACCGATTACACTAACCTTATTCAGTAAGGACTTTATCACGTGCGTCAAACCGGACACGCTATACCCAATCAGTAATGGTAGTCACGTGTAGCTTTTACTTCCTCCGCAAATCGATCTCCGACGAGGTTCGACATCAACCAGCCCGATTAGAGGAAGGAATTCCAATCGCCTTCTGCGGCGCATACACTTAATTCTTCGCGCTTCTGAACCTTTGCTTCGTTGGGTGGTCGATTGGTCTTTGACGAGAACGAACAAGGGGGTTCGACTCTTCGAGATCGAGACTTCGCAACCAAAACTACTATCATACTGTTAGCTTACAACCCTGCCTCATTCTCGTCGAGATGGCTGGCAAGAAAGGTATGCTACTTAGCAATTGGCATTGGCTGCTTGAGTCGCAGGTCAACAGAGAGCCGCATCCCGGTTTTTTATTTGTGTTCTGCATGGTAGTATTATTTATGCAATCGCACATGACTGATCTTGCTCGTCTTCGTCTATAGACAAGTCACGCACCGTCGCCGTTCGTCTTATTTCCATGGCTATGACGGGTTTCTATCGCACAATGGTCCGACCCCGTGTTCATCGTCCACTTAGTATGCTTAAATACGATCCCGTCGTGAGGAGAAAGGTGTTGTTTCTCGAGGCGACCAAGCGTGGGAAGGCTCGGTAAACCTTTGAGCCTTCTTCCGACTCTAATTTATACTGCGATTTGTCGGATGGATCGATATGGACTGCCACAGTGTCTTCTGGGAGTATGGGAATAGGATGATGGGAATAATGCAATGTGGTTAAGCTTCGATCGAGTACGGGACGTTGGGTGAATCTTGGACGTCTTTCATGTATATTATGACCACTGTGGCGGCGGCTTTATGATTCATGGGTCTCATTATCATTGCTAAACTGCTTGCTAAATTCTGCATCGTGGACTGGCGTTTAGAGTATAGAATCTGTCAATTTATTTGGGATGTCGCATCAACGCTTTGGTTCCCTGAGTCATCGTGGACCTCTGGTGTAAATGCATGATAAATCTGTGAAATGTGCTCCAATCTAGCTCACATTGCTAAAATTCCTTTTGGAAAGCTCACAACAGTATCATTCCGCGTGCTATTGTGCTCGAAAAGCGATGGCTTGCTGCATCCGCACCCCGGGCCCGGCTTTACCTACCTGTTCCGGTTTAGTGAGGTCGGAAAATCTTTAGGTATCTTGGTTGAACCGAGCGTCATATCGTTCCCCTGCAAATTCTCAGCCTGAGCAATGAACATTCTAAAACGGTGTATTGCAAGATCCTACCTCGAGACTTGCGGCCACCGCGCTTCTGGCCTCTGGTTTTCCTTGTGGCTTGGAAGTTTCCACGAGTCGCAGAATTCTTGCATCCTAAAGCCAAATTCGAATCCGCAGGACTCGCTTCTCGTTCAAAGTATTCAGAAACGCCTGATGTCTGCCGACGTGCGGACCCTGCAGACACTCTTGCCCTCTTGCTGTCACGGCTGCATGGGCTCTCGGCTATCCTGCGGCCTACCGAGTTGAGACCTGACGAAGACGCATTGAGCGGAGCCTTTATTTCCTCCCCCATAGAACCGCATTGGCGATTTCTGCTATAAGTGCGACGGATCTGGCGCGTTTCCTTATCGCCAACGAATTTCTTAGGCGTGCTATTCTTGGATATGTCGTCATTTTCCTCCGCTGTTGCACCTTCCTCTCGACTTCCAGACGGTTCTTGCGATTGGAACGTAACAGCTTTACGCTTAACTCCAGCTTGCTCAGTGTTTTTGTCGGCAGGCCCTTCTTCAGCCTCAGTGTTGTTTTTCTCTGGATACGGCAAACTATGATTTGGCGGCGTCGTGTGCTCTGCTTTTTCGGAAGTTTCCAAGAGTATGCCTGCGAGTTCTCCCAGGTCCTCACTTGGGGAGAGAGTATGCTCTGGTGATAGCTGTTTTCGGATGTTTGAAAAAGGCACGATATCAGTTGTGGGCTGCGATCCTGGCACTGGTGCGGTTTTATTATTCGCGCCCACAGACGGACCAGGTACTTCACGCTCCGGTGATGAGTGACCCCCTGATCTGACACTTTGAGCTCGATATATAAACTCAGTTGTTTGGAGAACCTGAGACGGAGTCGTGTTTAATCTCCTTGGTGTCAAATCAGCAACGTTGCCTCTTCGGGTTTTCGAGACACGAGGAGTGCTGAAATTATTGCGCTGAGCACTAGACCCTGGCCGAGAAGAGCTTCTATTAGCCGCTCGTATCAGGGTTTCTAGCTTGACCCAAATCTCCTGAAACGGTTCTTTCGCTGTACGGATACCCAGTTTCTCGAGTGTACTCCTTATGCTTTTCATCCACTTCTCTGATTCTTGCACCCTTCTCAATAAGCCATGAATTTCGGCTTTAGCTTTAGCTTTGCCTGATTCAAGACTCGACTTTGCAGAATTTGCCGCACTCAGTTCCTCTTTGTATACTGCTGATGAGAGTTCCTCTTTTTTCAGCTGCTCCTGAAGCAGTTCGACGCTTTTTTGTAAATTCTCAATCGATTCGGTATCCCCTTTCTCGTTCTTTAGGGAGAGTTCATGCCCGAGTTTATCGATTCTTTTGCTGGCCTGATCAAGCTTCTCGTGGAACCTACTTTGCTGAGTGGAAATCGATTCTTCCAATATCTGGTACTTTCTGATGTCTGCGTCTCGTGCGGCTAATTTACCGGAAAGGTCTGTTTGAGCATCTTGAAGGCTCTGAACCTCGTCCTCTTTTGCCAAAACCTGTTTGTTGTTAGTACCTCAGGTAAGAAACACAGGGGAGACAGCTCACAAAGGCTTGGAGTTTTTCGCGTTCGCTCTTTGCGTCGACATCATTTTCAGCCTTCGTTGTGTTAGTATAAGATAACCTTGTCGTTAAAAGGTACCTTACGTGTGACTTCTTCGTTTTCTCAAGCTGCTCTTTCAACTTCTCTGTATCTCTCTTGAGGTCTGCTTTCTCCCTGAGGAGTTCGTGAAGCTGTTGCTCAAATCTTGCTTTGTTTTGGTCTCGTGATATGACACTCGCCCTGTTTAACTCTTCCCGTATTTTCAGTTCGACTGACTGTAGCTTCTCTTGCAGCTCGGAGTTTTCAGCTCTCAGTCGAGATACTTGGGATTCTGTTCGTTGAGTCTCTGCTGCAGATTCTGACATCGAAGTCTTGACAGTTTCAACTTCCGCTTCTGCTATCTTCAACCTTTCTTGTGCTAACTTCAATTCAGCGGACTTCTCTTGCAGTTGGCACTGAAGTGCTGATATCTCCGCGGATCGATCAGTCACTTCACGCTTCGACGGCTCATCATGCGTACGATGTTGGAGTTCAGAAATGCGGCTTGAGAACTCGTCTATTTGATTTACGAGACCGAGCTCTCTTCCCTGTAGCGTTTCAATCAAAATGGCTAGGTTGCCAAAGCTTGGCCCAACAGAGCCCAGTTGTTCGTCGAGATTTCCGCAAGACCGCTGTGTGGTAACGAGCTGTTCACAGAGAATTGAATCTGAACCCAAAGCTCCCTTGACAACTTCCAGTCGTTCCTTTAAATCTTCAGCCACAGAATTGCTCATTTGGGAGCTCTTTTCAATCTCCTTTGTCATGTGAGCGCCAAAGGAGTCCATCCTAGTCGGAAAGTGAGTTTCTTTTTGTCCCGGACACATTCAGAGTATTACACTTACCGCGCCATCAAAGTGAGGATATGATCCGTAACCTGTTGTGCCTCCAATTTATCCGTGGAGCATCTCTCGTGAAGGTCTTTGGCCGATGATGAGAATGTATCTAACGTCGGGGATATCATCTCCTGAATAGCAATGTGAGAGGACTCCCACTTTCTGTCAACCGATTCGAAGGCTGAGTCTAGCCTCCTCAGAATCTCATGTTGCTCCTCCCGGATCGAAGCAATGCTTTTCCCTTGGCAGCGTGTGAGGTTTTGAATATACGACTCCAGGACTGCAACCTTCCTTTTTTCATCCGACAACTGCCTGTGGACAGAAACCGTCTTCTCGTCCGAGTTCTTCAGAGCTTGCTCCAGGGAGCTTATAACGTTGCTTGTCTCCGCCAGACGTCCTTTTCGGTTTTCGACGGATTGAACCACCCGAGAGACTTGCGATCTAGCTTCGTTTATGGTATTCAATATGTCCCTTCTGTCGTTGTCCAAGGACCCCTTTGTTGACTTCAGATGGCTGGCTTCATCGCGGAGGCCTTGGTAATCATTCCCAAAGTCATTGAGAAAGTATTTGAACTTGTTTAATTTCGCTTTCCAATGCTCCATTTGGGTTTTATGAGCTTTGATTTCAACGTTCTTTTTCTGCAGCCGGGAAACAGATGTCTCCAATTGATCTTTTAGTGTTTTGTTTTCCTCTTTCAGGTTAAGAACCTCGGTTTCGACCTGTTCACGTTGACTGGCGGCCGCAATTTCGTTTTCTTCACGTTGCCTAAGCCTGTTTATTAAGAGCAGGAATATATCATCCTCGGTAAGCTGAGAACTGCTAGTGTCGCCGGGAAGGAGCGAACGATTCTGGGACACAATAGGCTTCCTGTTGTTCTGTTTGCGTCGGTGCTTCTCGACCCTGAATCCTTCGCTGGAAGGAGCACAAGAGCGATAGGCAACTGAAGAACTATCTGTTGCTAGCCCAATGCAAGAGTCGGGTTGGCTCGATGAGTGTGTTCTTGGCACCTTCCTCTTGCCATCCATCAACGGATTTTGGTTCCTGCTGCTAACCTACTCGTGTTAGACGATAAATTTCGAACAATCATCTGACATAATTCGAGTCTTCTAAACTATATCAGGTTCCTAGTGGGTGTGTTAGACTCACTTGAGGCTTGAAATGTGCTTCATGCGCTAAAATACGTCAGCAATGCTACTCATATTGCTTTTAGACGTTAACGTACTAGCAGTGTTCCCTTTAGGCGAGCCATATTGCTCATTGAGTGTCGGCTGTGGCTTACAGCTTGACGTACTCTGTGGATGGCTCAATTGTGTGCCCGGCCCGGAAGGGGGGTTCGTTGTATGTTCGGCTCCTGCGCTCACCGTTTCCGGCCTTTGTCTTTCAGCATCGGCCTGCGAATTCGGCTCTACTGTGCTGTGAGAGCCTTCATTGAATTCAGGTGAATGGCGACTGTCTTGTTCGTTTCCAGGAGGCGGTTGAGTGCCACTATAATGAAACGATCAGAGATGTTGCCAATACATATGATAGTTGCATCGCCTACCTTTCCCCAATATTGGGAGTGGTAGCTGTGTCGCGAATATTCTGAGCGGGAGTGTCATTATGTGACACAGGCTTTGGCGGTGTCTGCTTGGGAGGGCCGACGAAAGAAGGCTTCTTCCCGTACTGAAGAGGCTTTGTGAAACAAAAATCCTCAGTATTGAGTCCGGAGCTCCTAGGACGCTCCACGACCAAAGGAGCTGCTGGAAATTTTGGAGGTTCCAACAGATTGACGTCGTCGCCTTTGTCCAATACGGCCTTTAGGCTAGGTGAAACGGGATGCTCGTTGAAGTCGGGCATCTGCAGAAGCAACAGTTCATCGTTTTCATCGAGTTGTTGCAACCCATCGTGCCCATCAAATTCTGAAGGAGCGAGAGGATGCTCCGATGGCGAGGGCTGGCCTTCCATCGTTGAGGTTCTTTGGTGGTTGGTGGTTAGGGAAAGACACGAGCCACAAAGAGACGAGGAACTCTAAGGGAAGGAAGAGGTTTCGAAAGTCTTCTCTTACCAGGGGTCCGGAATTACCAGCTTCAGTTGGTCAAAGGATTTACGAAGTCTATAGTCAGAGGCTCACCATACTTGACGCCTTCAGGCTTTCCGAACAACAAAGCCAGATTGGATGAAGGATGGAAGATGGTGATGGGTAGACTAGACGAGGATGGAAGGAAAGATGATGTTCATCAGCGTTAAAGAAAGCTACGTTTTAGTCAATATTCTCTGACCCCGTGACTGTTGCTGTTGCTGTTTCCTCAAGCTGCAGAAACCTGTACGATCAATCAATACATACTTCAAAGAATACGATAGTCAGCTACATTGAACCTACATACGCCATTCAATGGAAAGTGGCATGCCTCTACTGGTGGCTGTTGCGAGTAACTAACAAATGAGCAATAAGCGAGAATTTAAGTATCCTAATTAGACCAAATCGTATACATACAGTGACTGTACACCGGATTAGACCAGGGATGCTGAGACCTAAACAGATGACTCCAGTAGCCATTAGCAGTTCGTCAAGGATGCTTCAACTGGGTGTAGTAAGCCCAGACTTTCTCTAGAGATGTGGGACAACGATGTGACAGGTGAATCGGAGAAGGTGCAGAGCATGCACGAGGCCTGGATTTAAAATAGTCAAGTTCCCCGAAGAGCCAATCCAAGGCACATCGTGCTGGTCTGCTTTCCTTTGCGAGAGGCCCTGGCACGAAACCGCTAGGTAGGAAGACCGGGCATCAGGACCTACAACGAACGGTTCAAGTCGGCCCTTTTCTCTCACAGCTTTCTCATCATATAGGCGGTTCGGAGCTCAGATATTTCTTAGGCCTGTTCAAGATCTGGCCTGCAAGAAAATCCACGGAAATAAGAATTAAGGAATAGTAATTTATGGTAGGTAAGCGATGGACGTTATATTTGAATCTGCGTGGAGGCAAACCTCATACAATCCCATTGTTGGGTTGCCGAATAAGGAGTCTTTGACGGTTAGGTACCCAACCTGGGTTGAGGTCATAGAACTCGGGATGCATATCCGCGAATCGCAGTCTCGAACGGTATGTTTCTAAGCTCGGAGATGGCAAAACTGCGAAGTAATTGGAACATAATCCCGGGGCGCCGATTTTGGTTGTCGGGTAGGCTATGAGCTGACAGAGCTGTCAACTGTCAAGCGTGTTCCAGTCAAGCCTTTGCCTATCAGAATTCTGCCCAGTGAAACGTGCTTAAAGAAAATGAATCTAGGCTCACGTAGGCAAGTTGAGACGCCGGAACCTGCACGTAGATGCTCTTCGCGGCGAAAGTATTTTCACACTCTTTCATTCAATCCAAACATGAAGCATATAGCTGCGGGTGAAGCCTCTTCAGCCGAGATTCGTTGGGTGATATGTACTCCGTAGTCTGTAGGTATTCCTTAATTTCGAGTGCAAATTGAGCACATACTCCAGAGCTGAAGGTCAAGGTTTCAAGTTCACCGGTTGAAGATCCGGCTGATCCGGCCAAAAATTCAGGGGTTCTCCGAAAACTTCAGAAAGCTGCCCGGGAACCTAGACCAGCCGAATATGTATGCACAGTCACCAGCAGTTTGGTGGGACAATTGTTTCCGGAGTCCTTATCGGGCGTTGTGATAGCGAAATGTTAGGAGTTTAGATCGGGGATCGCACAGGCCAAGAACATCTAGCCTCCGGTGTCAAACAAGTGTAACAACCTCTGGGACTTTGAAGTCTAGACGAAAAGCAACCATCACTTCTGCCAATTAAGAACTGGCTACAAGATCATGTCAAGATGAACCGTGGTCTTGGTGTTCTGGTCCCTGCTTGGAAGCCTATGCGAGGCGGTTTCGTGGTAGTGCCTGTTGAGACGGAGGAAGCAACCGAGGACATATCGAGCTCGAAATAGCTTATTTCTGACTTCAGTCAATCAGCAACCAACCTCGCGAGGCGAGTGGATGGATGAACCAGACAATTACGATGGGCGGCGAAACAAGGGAACTGGGGAGGGTGCCACGAGCTTGCTGTTCTTACGGGGAAGAACGCCACTCAGAGGCCTCTCGACATATCTTCTTCCTCTTCCTCCCATGAGCATCTCCAGGTCTCTTAGAGTATGTATGCTCGCAAGTCATAAAACTCCTTGGTTTTTATATTATCAGACTTTGCCGTCCGGTGTTTCTGTCGTTTCTACCTTTTGCTCGCTTATACGACGATGTTAATTGCCAGGATGTTGCAGCACTGAGGTTAAGCAGTGTCGACCAACAATCGGACAATTAATTGTATGCTTATAAGACAAGTTGTTAATTCTTCAGCTTCGCTTGCTGACATGTCTTGTTACGAGAGAAGCCCCAAGTTCGTGCATATCTCTAGCTTCAACCTACCACGCTGGGTATGCTTATCTCTTCGAGAATCCCTACCTATCCGAGATTCATATATGAAACATTTACGGGATGAGTTACTTCGCTGGTATGGACTCACCGTTCGATGCGGAGAAATATTCCAGTAGTAATCCTGCTGGATTAAACTCCCAGAACGGCAAGGAGAGTCCTCGAAAGACGAATGAACTAGGACGGTCTCGAAGGGGGCTTTCTATGTCCGGGTCTATGCAAATGCTATCGGACACGAGACATGAGCTTTCGAAAATATCCGCTTTGTTATCACCGGGGCTGAAATTACCTCGACTGAGTCCTGACACTACTGAACGAGTCTTCCCCATTCGTTCCGTCGTTTCGCTCGATTCACCCTCACTATCTTCTCAACAATCTCCTCCGGTGGAGAAAGCGGAATGTCTATTCTCTCCCCCCACAGAGAGCTTCCGGGGGTTTCCAAGGACCAATGAGGGGGAATTGAGTCAACCTCCGTTACCTCTAGGAGGTGTTAATCCTGCGTGCCTCCGGGATTGGTCCTATAATAAGTCGACAAACAGAAGCCAGAAAAGTGACACAGAAAATGAGTCGTCTGTCTTCATGCGGAGAATGTCAAAACACGGCCTGTATCTTCCAGACATTCCTACTATCGGAACCTTGAACAATACAGTACCTACCGGTAGGGAAGGACCCCAGAATATCTCGAACTCGCTAGATGATATGCAAGCAGCGTCGTCAAAAATCGGTCAGACGGTGGTTCAAAACGAAGGAATCGTTGAACCCAAGCACCCAAAGACACATACGCTGGATGACTTCAGAACAATCCAATCGTTCGGTGCGTTGGTTGTCCTCCAGGAATTGGAAGGAAAAGCGTTCGTTCAAATCGCGAGCAAGAACTCCGAAGAGATTATAGGATATGCGCCTACGAAACTCTTCAGACTCAATTCGTTTTGTGATATTCTGCAGGGACAACAGAAGAGCGAGTTCATATCCCATATCGTACACATGAAGAGCTCACCGTGCAACATTGAGAGGAACGGTCCGGATGTTTTGCAAATAACGGTGGTTATGCCAGAAGGAGCCATAAAAGAAGTGTGGTGTACGATGCATGCTACTGCTGAAGGAAATATAGTCTGTGAACTTGAGCCAGCAAGAAATCCTGCAGACGATCCCGAAACCCCTAAGGAGACATATTACGGCGATCCAATGGCTGAAATCCACGAAAGTGACGAGGTATTTGCAAAGAAAACACTGAGGAGATTCAGTCAGAACCCTACACGCCTTAATCACGCTACAGAAGCATTCAACTCAATGTCACAGATACTTCAGATGACCGCAACTGCGCAGAGTATAACCGAATTGCTTGATCGTATTGTCGTTATCGTGGAACATCTTACTGGCTTTGGCCGAGTGGCTGTTCACCGGTTTGATGAAGATTGGAACAGTGCAGTCGTGGCTGAATCCGTCAATTCAGAGGTCGAGAAATCCCTAGGGTCATACAAAGATGTATATTTCCCTGCATCGACCTTGCCCGAACAATTACGGAGTCTGCATTCGAAAAACAAAGTGCATCTCTCGTATAGCCTGGATAATCCACAGACAGATCTAGCGTACCGAATGTCAGAAGATCAAAGCACACAACTGGACCCAACCTACACGTATCTGTCGACAGCATCATCCAAAATCAGCTCCCCAACGCCAACATACACTTCCATGTCCATTAGCATCAATGTTTTTGGAAACCTATGGGGTCTGATATATTGCCAATCACATTGTAAAAACGCGAGATTGGCCCCTCCAATACATAAATTGTGCTGGTTTGTCAGCGAAACGGTTTCAAGGAACCTCGAGCGACTTGCATGCACGTCACCATGCCAAATGCAGGATTTAGCAGAACAGCCCAGAGAAGATGCCTCCATTCAGAATGCTGTCGCCTTTGGTAAAGGCATTCTTGGTCTATTCGGGGCCGACTACGCGGTTTCATCAATCTCGGGGGAAACGAAGATCCTCGGCAAGCCGTCTGACTCGCAGGAGGTTCTAGCCTTCTTGGAATACTTGAGAATGAGACAAGCTGACACTGTTTTGTGGTCGACGGATGTTAGCAAAGACTTTCAGGATCTTAGTTATCCACCCGGTTTCAGATACATATCTGGCTTTCTCTATATACCTCTATTGGCTGGGGGCCGAGACTTCATTGCCCTTTTCAAAAATCTCCAGCTGAAAGATATCAATTGGGCTGCAAGTCCTCTTGAAGAGCAATATGGAAACATCAGACATAAACCAGGACTAAGGGTACGGAAAGAGACGACACTTTGCAAGCCGGACGGATGGTCTGCAAGGGACGTGGAGAACGCTTCTGCTATTTCTTTAGTCTACAGATCATTCACGGAGATATGGCAACATAAGGAAGTGGCCATGCAAGGCACACAGCTCACAAAGCTGCTTCTCGCCAATTGCGCCCATGAGTTCCGAACGCCGCTAAATGCGATAATAAACTACTTGGAAATTGCGTTGGATGGATCTCTAAATCAGGAGACTCGAGAAAACCTCTCCAGGTCGCACTCAGCTTCGAAATCACTCATCTACATAATCAATGACCTCCTCGACCTGACTAATGCAGAAAACGGACAGAACCTGATCAAGGACGAAGTTTTCAACTTTACGGAAACTCTTCGCGAAGCAACAAAGATATTTGCAGAAGAAGCAAAGCAGAAGCATGTCAACCTTTTTATTGTGCAACACTCGCGGCTTCCTCCTGTACTGGGAGACCAGCGCCGCGTGCGTCAAGTATTGATGAACATGATAAGCAATGCCGTTCAACACACATCGTCCGGAGCGGTCACGGTCGAATCTAGCATTCTCCCGGAACAGGGCGAATCTAAACACATTGACGTGGAAGTGGCGATCCACGATACCGGGTCTGGAATGTCCCAGGAGACTGTGGATGCACTATTTTGCGAATTAGAGCAGGTCTCCAACAAGGATTATCTCCAGAATTCACGCACGACCCAAAACAAGACGGCCAGCGGCAAGGAAGAGCCCAGAGCCGTTCTTGGATTGGGGCTAGCATTGGTTGCTCGTATTGTCCTCAATATGAATGGTCAGCTTAGTGTGAAGTCGGAGAAAGGCACAGGGAGTTGCTTCAGGATACGGCTTAGGTTTCCATTGCCGGTGGATGAGCTTCAAAGCCCGAGTACTCAGGAGTCAAGCCTTCCCGAAATCATCCCTATCGCAGAGACTACAGAAACTACGCCACAATACAAAGACGAAATGTCCGACAGGGAGAACCAAGGCGAACAGACAAATGTGTGTGAATTGGATTTTACTGCAAACGAGGGCGAACAAACTGGCAAAGCAGTACAGAACGAACAAAGGGACATTACTTCGACACTCACGGCAGATACGAAGCGGTTTACGCTGGAAACAGCACATTCTCAAGATCCAGAAACTCCAGACAGAACGAAGAGGCCTGAGTCACCATCTCAAGGACAGAGCAATAACTTTGAAGTACCACTCTCACACTCAACCGTCCTCAAAAAGGATCCGACGGAGAAATCACCAACAATAGCGCCAAAGGAGCCTGATACCAATCATCAGGAAACCCGAACCAATCCCCCGGAACAGGGTTCTGGACAGAAAGCTAACGTACCGACAATTCCCGAAACCCAAAACACAACACGAACCGCTAGTCTCCATGTCCTGGTCGCTGAAGATGACCCCATAAACAGCAAGATTGTCAAGAAACGCCTTGAGAAGTCTGGACACACTGTGCATATGACAGTGAACGGGAAGGAATGTGCCTCTGCCTATCGGGAGAATCCAGAGTCTTTTGATGCAGTATTGATGGATATACAGGTAAGGCCATCATCCAAAAAAAGCAAGAGAACATAAAACTAATATAAGAAATATATACAGATGCCCATTGTCGACGGTGTAGGATCTACGAAATTGATCCGCGAGTCCGAACTCTCCGCACCCGAAGGGCCAAGCCATAACGATATTAAAGACGAGAATGACAACGGAGCAACGAAAGGAAAGGATCGTAAAAACAGCAACAGCAGTAACAGCAACAGCAAGCCTTTCCGCGTTCCCATTTTCGCAGTATCCGCCTCCCTAATGGAAAAAGACAGTCAGGGATATATCGACACCGGATTCGACGGATGGATTATGAAGCCTATTGATTTTCATCGGGTTAATCACCTCTTAATGGGCGTTCGGGAGGTCGAGGCAAGAAACGACAGTGTCTATGAACCTGGAATGTGGGAGAAAGGGGGTTGGTTTGAGAGAGCTATTGGGAGTTGATTTCATATTTTGAATATTTCAATGTTGGAGGGAGCACAGGATGAGGTATATATATCCCTTCATCTATTGTCCAAGGCAAAGAAGAAGGAAAAGTATAAACGAAAAGATATCTTATATCATATAGGCTGATGACCAGATGTTAGATAGAGATCCGATTCGGTATAGTAATAGGCATATAGACAGGCATAGCTGCATCAGAAGTGAGCCAACATTGGCATATTGATCAAATGGTCCGGGATGGCACTGCCTGGCCTTCGTAGCAATAAGCATTAGGGTTTATATCGGGATAATTAGGGTATAGGGTTAGAGCAATAGGGCTTATGTAGAAAAAACTATGTACCTACTCCAATTTCAGGAAACCGCAGACCTATCCCCCATAACGCTTGAAATCAATAATACTCCGGCAACCCCCCAAAATCCGGCAAATCCATACCACACCGAAACCCCTTCTTAAACGCCTTCTGGGGCAGATACCCATTCAACCACCCATCCCGATAACTCCACTGCGCCGCCGACTCCGTCCGCCACGTCCAGTAGAACCACCCTTGCGTCGTCTCGAAGACGTCCATCTGCGCCTCGGCATACGTGCGAAGCCACGTCTTGTACCCCTCCGAGTAGGATCGGGGGTCTGCGTTGGCTTTCTCGCAGCTGCAGGGGGGTGCGTCCGGGGTGTTTGCTGTTGGGCAGTGGGGGGTTCCTTTGGAGGAGAGGTCCATTGTGCCTTCCCAGCGGGTGCCTTCGGTTACGTCGTTGACGTATTTTGCGCAGTCGGTGTCGGCTTGGGACCATTCGCCGCACATCGTGGGACCCCAGCTGGTTTGGGTTGGGTTGGTTGTTAGTTTCTTTTTTGGTTTTTGATATTCGTGTATGTATGTATGGATTCTGGTCTGAGGAGAGATTTTTTTTAAGATTACATACCCCGATTTTGTATTGTTGGTTTGTTGGATCATGGGATACCACGCATCACAGATTATGTCAATCTTCTTGGTATGATTGACGACAATTTCATCATTGTTGAAAATAGTATACTGGTGAGTATCCAGCATTAGATTCGCAGGCCGATCCGGCTCCTGCAACATCTTATACCACCTACTCAACGTCAAAAACCCATCATGAAAGACAATCCACCCGGAATAGCCGTTCCTCTGCACCAACCGCGCAGCTTCCTTGGTCCAGTTCAAAACCGGCTCGACAGGCAACGACAGCATAAGCGGCTCATTAACCAGCCCGTAGATCGTAACGACATTCTTATACCGATCCTGCGCGAAGAACTTGGACAGCTGGTCGTGCAGCTCCAGCGAGCGTTGTCGGTTGAGATGCCCGTTCGCGCCGGCGAGCCAGTCGATCTTGCCCTGGCGGCCGCTGTGGTTCCACCCGTTCTGGCTACCGGGAAGACCGTGCAGGTCTAGTTTTACGCGGAGGCCGTATTTTCGGCAGTATTCGATGGCGCGCAGGAGGTAGCGCCAGGAGATCCTGGCGACGTAGGGGTCGTCGTCGTAGGTCTTAATTGCCCAGTAGGAATATTGGATCCGGACGTGGTCGAGACCGGCGTCTCGGATTTCGGCGTAGTCTTGTTCTCTGATGAAGTCTGCGTGGTGCTTTTCTATCGTTGACGGGGCGGATTTTCCGAGTTGTTTTGATAGGGTCCATTCGTCGATGACGCCTTGGCTGCGTGTGTATTTGTCGAATAGGGATGGTGAAATGAAGGGCTCAATTGATAGCCAGCCGCCCAGGTTTACGCCGCGGATTGGTTGTGATCCGTAGGGGAATGATTCGTTCAGAGGCGGGACGTGTTCGTTTGCCCTGGTCGAGTCGTCCCAGGTGGAATTCAACCCCATCACCGGGAGTCCTCCAACGGTTTCATTGGTGTAGGTTAGGTTGAAGTCTACGGTATCATACCAAGTCCACGGATCCAATATCGTGCCTTTTGCAGATTTCTGAAACGGTGCAAATTCGTTAGTTAGGTGGGCTATGTACTTGTAATGAGGAATTAGGGCTGGAGTAACAATACCGGAATAGTATTCGGATCCAAACGATCTAATGCTGAGTTGTAAGGACTTTTCGGCTTCTCAGAAGCATGGTGCTTTCTTCTTGAAAAAACAACAGCAACAGGAATGACAATGGCCAGCACAACAACCAAAGCGCATATACCGATAGCCAGCCACTTCTTCTTCTTCGTCCAAAACAGCCTTTTGGGCCCGCCGTAATTGAGACTGCCTGTGTCAGTATCACCACCGCCACCACCAACGCCGCGGCCGCCGCCGATCCAATCACCCTCCTTGCCATCATTCAACCCGGGTCCCATCATCCCCGAGCCACTCACAACACGATGCCTCACCTGCATGTCGGGATTGTGACCTTCCTCCAAGAACGGGCCAGATAAAACCCTAACCCCCTTCGCCGGCATATCTGTCTGATACCCACCAAACGCGCGTGCTTTCTCATCATCGTCGTCTTCATCATCATCACCATCATCCTCACTACTACCACCAATACCACCGTCGTCGTCAAAAACAACTGCCCGCTTCTTAGGACCACCCCTGGCTGGCGGCATATGCTCGTCGTTTTCGTCGTCAGACTCGTTCAATCCATATTCCCAATCCTCTCGTTCATAATTGGTATCCGGAGGCCAGTATCCGAAGCCTCGTAGTTGCTCCCGTAGTGGATATTCATCTTTCTCTCCGTCGTTATCATTGTCGTCAACATATTCGTAGTTATGCCCGTTATAGCTCTCTCGTCTATATCGTCTGTTATTTAAGGTCTGGTTGAAATCGTCGTCGTCGTCGCCGTCAGTCGTATCTGCATCGGTGTTTGTAATATCGTACCAATTGCGATTGCCCGTGTAGTCATCTCGGCTTTGGTCTTGTTGATCGTCGATGCCGCGATTGTGGCGGTCTCGAGAGAAGAAGGGTCGAGGCATGTAAGAATGGAATCTGCACTGTGCAGCAGTGTTTGCTTTGGATAGTAATAGCTTATCTCAATGACTGATTTTGTATTACCAATTAGTAGTATTAAGTCAGTTTCTTAGCATGGAAAGCCAGTTATGTAGCACATGTACTTGTTCTCTGGTCAGTCACATCAACTTCACTTAGGCATAAGCAAAACATTTCAGCTTCAGTCTTGAGGATATTGATAGCCCTCATGTGACTGACCCGGAACCCCGTACCATGAGGCTGGATAATAATGATCGACTTCAGCCTTAGACGGGAGATTAGCAGCTTGTCCAATGTCAACATCAAAAATAATGGCGTCGCCAGAGCAACCAATACGGTGGATCCGATGAGCCGGAATATTATAAAATCCGGCTCCGAGTACAGTACATACTCTTCGGCTCGTGGAGAACAACAATCGGCACACTCCAGCTGCAAGCCTGCATCCGTACAGTGTGTCATCCACCGCACACGTTGATACCGGCACTGATTCATGATCACAGATCAGGAAACATCATTCATCGCGAAGAGAGATTCGAATCGCTTCTGCTGTACGGAGTAACCTAACGGTCCTCGTTGTCTCCAGTTGGCCGTCGGTTCTTCTGGGGAGAGCGAGTACGGAGCAGGCCTACCGGTGAAACGGCCATCTCTGATCTCTCTTCGCGATGAACGGAACGTCTCCCGATCTGATCTGGTCTGGTTCTGTGATCACTGATCAGTGTCGGTATCAATTGATCGTTGCTGTGCGGTTCGCTAGCTATTTCTTTGTCTAAAGCTAAGTGGAACTCAGCAGAATGAGGATGATAATTAGGATGATTATTAGGATTATAGTTGAAAAAAAATAAAAGAAAAAGAGAAGAGAAAGAATTGAGAGGAATGTGGGTGATTGCAACAAGCAATCCCCAAACGGAAACCACGAACATAAAACATATACGGAAACCACAGGAAAAACGTAAACCCTATTCAGGCCGTGACAGGATACCCCGGTCCATTTTGCAAACTGAGAGGGGGAACGAAGTGCAAGGAACAGAACTCCATACATAGACACTGAAGGAGGGGAGATAATGAGACAGCACTCCAACCTAAGAGCCACCTCCAG
>HG983425.1:0-25454 GCA_900006255.1 Xeromyces bisporus
TAAAGCATGAAATGAAGATAGTCCCGCGCCGCGCAAGATAATGATTCAGAGGCTCTGTGAGCCAACAGCCAATGATCGCACATGCAAGGTAGGGCGCTCCCACTATGAGGCCAGCGATGGCATCTTGCTTGCTTCCATGAAAACGTTCCTTCCCAGGGACGTCGTTTCCAAAGTCATCTTTGACTTGGATGTTGAATCTCTAGTATCTTAAGCTCAGCAAAATAAGAAACAACTGGAGTTGCCCGAAGAGGTGAATTAGAGACACCAAGTTACCTCGAGATAAAACGCCTGCGCACCGTTGACAACCGTCTCATCCATTCCTTGCACCGCAGCCGCCAACGAGCACATGGCTAAGGCAACGTCAGCAGCAAAGTTTCATGGACGAAGCGCACTACCTACCTGCCAAAAAGTAAAGCTGCCATGGTTGGGACCACTTGTGAGTGTGTTCGCGTTCGAGCACGAGCTTGTCTTCATCGGACAGTTCAGGAAGACTCTGCGCAGCCGACGGGTTCTGAGAAATGAGAGCACCTTTGATGAAGATATTACTGTGTTCGTGCAATCCGTACAGCTCACAGAATGATTCCACGTCCTGGATAAGTTGTCCACGAGGCACATTGGCAAGGGGATTCTCGGATGTAGTACTCAGTCTGTTGGCCGACTTGCTTTCCACATCATAGGTCCCAGAAGTATCGGCATGTTCCGTGTGTTCTAGGTAAACTGAAGAAGCATCATCCTTTGTTGAGGGGTTCTCGTTGAAAGCGATTGAATCGTCGGTCCCGTTCATCGCTGATCTATGCAGGTTCCGTCTCAATTATCAATTTGCGAGGATACAAGGCAGTGGATGGAGTGATATTTTCAATCCAGCATTAGACTTGCCCACTGTCGTGCATGCAACGAAGGATATTTACAATCCTTGTCACAAGAGATAAAGGAAGCAAGGCCTGCGAATTAATATATTAAATAGTCCAGTATTGAAATGGCAACTAAGTCCATTCCCACATATTTGCGCCTCCCTCTGCGAAGGACCGCCGTCGCATTATATATTTCTTGCGACGCTGCGGAGATTCGAATCACCACTAGCAGGACGAATAGTTTAGAGTAAGTATGCATTGCAATCCAGACTGCGGCTAGTAAGCAAATGGGCACATTGCAGATGAGCAGAGAGACGAGGATGTACAATGTTGTATGAAGGGGTTTCATTGGCTTCAATGACAATAAGCGACACGCATATGCCAGCGTAGACTCTTTTATTTTAGGTCTTTTCGTTATTCGAGTCACCCAGGATTAGGACCGAGGACTCAGGAATACAGATCCTAGCAAAGCTTGATAGCGAAATCTCCCATTGGTCTGTCGTGCCGGCTTTCCAACCTGGCAGTGCACAGTTCGCTCCAGCTGGAATCCTCGAGATTTGGAGTAGCATGACTATGACATACTGACATGGATTAGCAGCCAATGATGGTCAGGATCAGGTAAATTTAGGTCCTTAGGAAATCATCATGTGCATATTCGAAGGAAACTTCAAGATCAGAGAGATCAGAGCTGGCCGTCTGGAATCGAAGTGAAGTCTGAAGGGATTGAAATCTGACAACAATCGGTACTACGGAGTGCACACTTACGCAGATATTTTCTCCGAAGGGGTAAGTAACTTGTTCCGAAGGGAGAAAGTTGTTCCGACCAGAGTTCTCCGAACTCGCCTCCGCAACTCAGCAACGACATTCTGCTAAGCAATTTTCATTCCACCTCACCATCCCTACCTGGCATAAGTTGCCTTCTTGTGTCAATCTTCAATTCAGGAAGACTCTTTCCAGAGTATCTTTCGTCTTCACACTAATCTAGACCAACAAAAACTTTGCAATCTCCTGAGTTGACATGTTGAGTCCAGTGCTGACAATGACACGATACGGAAACGTGACAGCTAGAAAGTACCACTAGCGCCAACTCTCACGGAGTCATCGAAGTATCATTATTGCACTATGATAGATTACTAGTTTCGCCTTCCTGGCAGATGAAAAAAGGACAGCCTACGAGGTCACCTTGCTGAGTGCTGTTGACGACCGCCCCCGGAAGTGTCGCTTTGATTTGCGCGTCTCGAATCTGGAACGAAGTGTCCGGTGCCGTTTTTACTCGGAACAGTACCATGGAGAAGACGGCCTCGCTGGCTCTGGGGATGATGTTGAATGGGCCGAGCGAACCTAATCTCTCACCCTTAGCCTAGCCCCAGCTTTGAGCCCTAACTTATTTAATTACCCTAAATAGCAATTAAAGGTCACGTATGTACGCGTCAATATTTGAGTATCATGCATCATAGTTATCCGTTTACTTACTGATGTCCTACTACTATCAAACCAGCTTCATCAACGTCGATGGGAAAGCATTTTACAAACATACTAGTCAGCAGTAGTCATTACTGGAATTCTGCAGACTGCAACATCTCTACGCTACATGTTACCTGCATGCCAATTGATATATCCAACCACAAGGCCGTCATGATTTACCACAATGATTCATCTTCTTCAGCTAATTCTTATTCCCCGCCTCCATATGAGGAGGCTTGCACCGACACGGATACGGATACCATTGACGAGCGTTCGCAAAATGCATTCACTGACGGAGGAGAGAATAGAAAGAGGGAGCGATGCGACGACAAGCCCAGTGAATGCCCGTCATCTTCACCGGAGCCTTCTCGTGATGAGAAGGAAAGCCACTATTTGTCTCGCTTGTAAGAATTTTTCTTTCTCACACACACACACTCTCTCTCTCTTCTTTTTTCCTTCTCTCTCAGAGTTGTTCACAATCCACAACCAAACCATCTATACATAACAAAACAAAAACATAAAAAGACTTTTCAATGGTCATGGCTCGCCGCGCTGCACACTACGGTCGGAATCATCATAGCAACCGACGCTTTTTTATTTTCTCTGAGTTGTCACAATCCACAACCAAACCATACATAACAAAACAAAACCAAAAAGAAAAAAGAAGAACATGACTTCTCAATCTCAATGGTCATGGCTCGCTGTGCCGCATACCACAGTCGGAATCATCATAGCAAGCTACGCACAAAAGCCGTACGAACCAATATCCCCTTGAGCACGAAGACGTGGTTAATCTTAATTTTACATGATCTGCTTAACTTGCAATCCCTGGCTAACATTTCCGGTCTCTATAGCATCGATTGGCTGTTGAAGAAGGGGAAGGAGGCAATGGAGCGGTGGAGGAGGGGAGGGGAGAGAGAGGAGTGGGAGGAGGAGAGGAAGAAGAGAAGGGAGGAGTGGAAGAGAAGGGAGAGGCAGTCTGCAGGCGGTGGGAGCAACCAGCACTACTACACCTACAACTACCAGCAGCACCAGCACTTCAACCAGAGCTACAACTACTACACCTACAACCACCACCAGCACCAGCACTTCAACCAGAACTACAACATGCCCTGTCAAGTGCAGCATGTTTACCCTACTGCCTACTGTCATCACCATGACCACTGAAAAAGGTCTTTATGCCGGATGCATTGACGCACTCGCTTTGTGAAATGTTATGTTAAATCTCCAAGTACCAAACCACTGCTTACGTTTTTACTGCTTGGCCTGAGAAGCCTTTTTATATTGATCTTTCCAAACCTTTTAGTTCGAGGTTAATATGGACTGCAAGGAGGTTTGTATATTCATTGTTATACAATGGCAAAGTGCTAAATCCAAGGGTATCTCAACATCAATACTGTACCCCTATGTAAGCCCTCCAACGCCAAAGGTATCTAATCGAGTCAAACAGCAGTAACATTTAACAACGACAACCTTCAAATGTCGTCATCTCTTCGAAACCGAGACATGAAACGACTTCTCAACCTTCATGGCATTCACCACGTCCTCATACGAGCGCGGCAAAGCAATCTCCTCATCATCGTCAGTCTGAACCCACTGACCCGTATCCGGACCCCTAACAACTCTCGTGCTAAGCAGATGATTTTCCAGATTGCTGTCACGGATGCTATACAGGTCCTTACTCCGAGCCCGAGTTGACCGATCCGACCGCTGATTGCTCGCGGTACCATTAGCAATTTAGCAGTACTTCTGGAATCGAGCCTGCGAGAAAACCTGTTGTGTCGAGTGAAGTTGGAGCAAGGGTTGCTGGGAGATTTGTATCGACTTGACGGCTGACGCGGAGGTATCGTAGAGGGCACGGAAGAGAGGGCGCGTGGCTGGGAGGCTGCCGGCCGTGAATGTGATGCCGAGACTGGCTTCTAGTTCTACGTGGGAGTCCTCAGTGAGGGACTAACGGGATGGTATTGGAACTATCTGTGGGAGATGTGTGCTATCATATACTGTGAGCAAGAGCTCGTTGATCAGCCAATGACAGGCTCGTGCTGGAACCCTAACTGAGCCCTAGTCGACAGAAAGGAACTTGTCAGCTGGCCTCGCATACTGCTGTATCATAGTAGGCAGCACACTGCCAGCACTGCAGCAGGGATGTACAGCCTAAGAGAAGAGAAGGTAAAAAGGAAAAGAGAACACCTGTGCGGTATGCATACGGCAGTCCACACCATCCATAACAACGCTAACCCAATCAGGTAAGGCTTCAATCTTCATCACATGACAATGCTATCCCTAAAAACGTCGAATTTGCCCTAATCAGTTATTTACTTCTGGATACCTTTATAGATCAGTCCAATATTTTGTTATATAAGATATGGTAGAATTTGGTGAATTTTTTGATTGACCCTTGCTTAGGTACGGAGTACGGACACGGTTGATCAGCTTGATACATACGGACTTAGCAAGCTATCATAGACCATAGTAACCTACCTCATCAGCTCAACATGAAAGACCATCAAATCAACCAAGACCAGGCTGCGCATACGGCTCAAGATCGACAATAACGTCCCAACATTGAAACAACGACTCCGGCTGCCTAAGCGCCCTAATCCGACTAACCACCTTAAACCCCAACGCAACAGGATACCCCATAACAACCCTAGCAACCCCGATGACATTCGGCGACGAAAGCAGCGCATAAAAGTCCTCGTCGCGCGGCGTGAACTCATAAACAATCGCATCCTCCCCAGCAGGACCCCCCACAACCTGTCCACCCCCATCCCCRYCCCCRTCCCCATCCCCATCCCTCCGACCAGTAACCTCATCCAGAATCTCCTGCGTCGTGAAATTGATAATAATCTCCTGAATGACAAAGCGCAGATTCGTCGTGGGGAGCCGATCAGCACCGCACTCGTCCGTCCACGCCTTCCACACCACATCAGACCATCTGGCCGGTGCGCGCTTCCCGTTGTCGTCAATCCCCTGGTTGTTCACTGCAATCATGATGCCGGCCTTGGGGCCCATGTGGTTCTTGTAGAAAAAGAATCGGTCCGCGCGGAGGTAGTACTCGTATACCCGGAAGTAGCGGGCCATGTCATCCTCGCGCCCGCTGTGGGGGTCGATGATGTGGAAGTCTAGTTTTGTGTTTTGGTCGTAGCTGTCTACGGGGGTTATGGTTAGGTCCCATGCGGAGAGGTTGGGGATGGCGGTATCTTTGGCTTGTTGTTTGTTGGAGACGGCGGCGAGCATTTGAGTGTATATTTCGTGGCCCTTTTGGCGGTAGATTTTTAGTTGGTTGCTTGGGGGGTGTGGTTGGGGTGTTTTGGTTGTGTCTGTGGTGTGTTTGATTGTGGTGAAGTTTGTGGTGAGCCAGTTGTTGAATTCGGTGCCTGGGTTGGCAAGGGTGCCATTATCATGGGCCTTGTGGAGGTCTTTCACGACTTCTGTGAGGGAGATGGTTTTGTTTGTTGACTGGTGTTAATTGGTCAGTTTTCAATGTTGGATACTAGGTGCTTTCATTGATACTAGGGGGAGTAATTAGGGCTACGATATACATACAGTAGCATTCAAAAACGCCTCACGTTCTCCAAGTCTACCATATTTGGGAACGCGTAGAGCAACCGCAGCAACCCAATCAAAGCACAGAAAAGCCACAGCCAAAATGACGAGCAACTGGAGGGACAACTTGGACTTGGCCATTTTGCTTCAAGCAACAGCTATGCTAGCAGCTCAGGGCTAGACTAAAGGTAGTAGCAGCCAAGAGAGCAATGAACGGGGTATGCAGCTTTAACAGAACAATTGACAATTGCTGAAGAACGAGAAGGAATAAAGAACGATGTGGATGGGGAGATGTGAGAGTAAGACGACCGACAGAAAGGAAAAATTATATGTGCGGCTTCATCTCCTTCACTCGAGAGTGTGCTTGAGTGAATGAAAGTGAAGTCTTTTTAGGGCTTTCTCCAAGGGCTTGCTTGCCACGGTATGGTCTATAGGGCTACATGTAGTAACTGCGTATCATTTAATGAACTCACGTTCACGAGGATATGAAAGAAAGCTCAAGTAGGTACATAATTCCTGTCCATATTTTACTATGAAACAAGGTGCTAGGTAACTAATGACAAACTGTATGTCAGAATCCTACATCAGGTGAGCTACAACCTCAGCTGCCAGTAGTATGTAGTAGTTAACTAGCCCAGTCATCATAAACAATTTCTGTACAGATCATATTAGCAGCTAGTATCATAGACATTTAAAAGAATTTTGACCTCCCAAATCCCAATCCAACTGAAAAGACCAAAACCAGGCACAAAACAAACCCCCATATGTAACCCACTTTACAACTCCTTCTTCTTAAAATACCTCGACGTATCCCCCAAAGGCAACTCAAACCCCAACTCATTCTTAACAAAAATCTGAAAAACAATATACCACCCCGTCAACCCGGCAACGAAGCACATCGCACCACCAACCTTCTTCAACGCCAACGCCGCAACAGCATTCCCATCGGCAGAGGCGTAGTAGCTGGCGGCGACGAACAGGAAGCCGAGGACGAGGAAGATGAAGACGATGATGTAGGCTATGTTGGCGGATAGGGAGGCTATTAGGAAGCTGAACATGAATATCGTCCAGAGGGTCATCCAGAAGGCGACGGCGTTGTTGTACTGGGTTGTGTCGGATCCGTAGGCTTGTGAGATGCCGAAGGCGGGGGTTAGTAGGGCGCCGAAGCCGGCGTAGAAGAGGCCTGTGTGGTTTGTGTTAGCTAGGGTGTAGATTAGATGGGCTGTTAACTCACCGAATGCGCTAAAGACGGTGTATGCAAATCCATTGCCCACTGATTGCTCCCATTGAGCCGTGATGACGAGTCCCAGTGCTCCGACGAAGAAGAAGTTGCAGACAAAGACATTCTCGGTTTTCACGCCGCGCCATTCCATCAACGATAGGGATAGTGTTGTGAGCGTGGTACCGAACGCGCCAAGACCCATTGCAGACTGTTATTTGACAAGTTAGCAAGCCATGCACATATAATTGATATAATGCAGGGAGGGACACGACTACTCACCCCTGACCCTAAAGACTTGGGAGCAGGCGTGGTATACGCAGGCCTGGTTGTGGTTGTGGTTGCCTGTCGCTCCAGGTCAAACACCGGTGGCTTTGTGCTGTTGCCATTGTTTTCGCCATTGCCGTCCTTCGTGAAGCTGTGGTGGATGGATAGATCGTCCGACATTTTGTTTAGCCCTGCTACCAATCTTGACGAAGAGTCCTCTTTTTGAAAATGAACTTTTGCTTTCCCTTTCTCTTTCTCTTTCCTAGCAGCAGCCGGTCGGCATGAGAGGAATATAAATGCCCAGGATATTATTGGGATCAGCCCTTAGTTTTCATCACACAGACACCATCATCATACTCTCCAGTCTCCAAAAAAGCCAGCAGTACGGGGTACTATTGGTCCATACATCGGACATATGGAGCAAATGCACTTGGACCAGGCGAATGATTGCTGATGTGGTATTATACTAACTCCGTAAAATATTATGCTCAGCAAAAAGATCAGCAACATCTAAGAGCGGATGCAATGCAGGTTCAGTTCAGCAAAGTGCATCATTCCAGACCACAATCGCACCATAGTCGGATAATGGATTGCACAACTTGACGCCTTCGTTAATGGGTGACTCTGAGGACGGCTCAACACCGCACTCCACAGCTCTGTAGATCATCGAGCTTAACGTTTATCCACTGGGTTCGTCAATGGTACCGGCAACCGCTCTGTTGGTATTCTTTGCCGTGTAGTAATCATTCGAACGGGGCATCAAACTCAACTATCCAATGGAAGTTGGTAGCATACCTAGTGCAGCAAGATGAGGACTGGGTTGCCATGTGCAGATCGTGCAACTACCGAGCTCTTTAGCAAGAACCAAACTGAAGCCATACTCCGTACGGAGGGCGAGAAAAGTGCTTGAGTTAAATCTCGATGATTTGAAAGATGTGAAGAAGTTGACGTGATGTCCAGCACGTGGCACGTGACGCTCACTATTCCGCTCGGTACCAATCAGAAAAGAGGATAAAAAAGGCACAACCAAACTAAATAAAAAAGTCAATTCTAAAAGTTCAACCTTGTATGTACACTACTGTATCCTGTCTAATCTTCAAGGGTATCGATAGCCCAACCGTTAACCATCGTGTAATCCGAATCCGGCGTCGTCCCATGCAGCGCATCGTAGTGTTTCCGCGGCCCACACTCCTTCAACCTGTTTGAGTCGGCATTGACACATTTGTTATGCATAATCGCAGCAATCTGCCTCCCAGCATCCCGACCCTCAAACCACGCGCCGTGCAAGAAGCCAAAGAAAGTCGGGCTTGTCGCTTCGCCGGCGAACCAGAGACGGCCAACATTTGCACGCAGGTTTTCGTGCGTCTCCAACGAGGTCGAAGGGGGCCAGTTGGAGTAGCTGCCGTATGCCCAGGGTTCTGTGCTCCAGCGGGGGTACATGAATGCCGTTGGCTCGGGGATGTACGTGTCTGGGAACATTTTACGCAGGACGTCCATGGCTTCGTTCTTGGTTTGCTCGTCCGACTGGCGTTCGGCTTTCCAGGCTAGTTCCTCGGTTAGTGTTACGAATATTATGTTGGATCCGGGGAGGAAGCCGGGGGTTGACAAGGATTGCCATATGGGGTACCATCCACGAAGGAAGGGATCTGCGTATAACAGATATTGGGTCTCCGGTGGCCAAAACGTTTCGTTGAATTGCATGAAGATCTTGGTGTATGTGGCCAAGGCAAATCCGTTGATGGACGTTTCCTTCCATTCAGGCAAGCTTGGGGAGAAGCTGACGGCGTCGTTCTGCAAAACACCCAAGGAAAACGTGCAGATGGCATAATCTGCCTGCACGCAGCTACCGTCCTTGTTGTAAACGGTAACACCGTTATCGGAGTAGGAGATGTTGGTGACCTGCGTATTTAGGCGAAGACGCGGGTCATTCTCGCGGAGGAACGTGGCAGCCTCCTTTTTGAAAATGTAATTAAATCCGCGCTGGTCAATGACAAAGTTGTCCTGATCGCTGAAATAACTGGACGTGGCATTACCGCCTGCATATCCAAAGACGAGGGAGCTCTCAAGCGGCTTGTAGGCAGCCTCAAAGTCTAGTCCTTCAATTTAGCCATCTATTCCTAGAAAAAAACGATATATATATACTTACCCCATTGCCACCACTCCGCTGCTAGAGCTTCCATGTCGTTTGTCTTCGGGCTCCATCCGGCGAGAGCAAGGCCAGTCCTGACAGTTTGGTCTTGAATATTGTCCTTGAGCATTTCACCCGCCCTTTGGCCGGCGATCTCGTCGGCGTCATCATAGGCATCGATGAGATGGGTATAATCGGAATAGCCATCCTTGTTATACGTGGACACATTGTCATAGTCGGAGTACTGCGTCTGCAGGCCGTATTTTTGTGCCTGAAATAATTGTCAGTCGAGCTCACAGGGTTAAAAAAGATAGAAAAACACCATGAGCCTACCAAACGCCAGATCGGATTTTGTGGGCCATTCTTTTTCCCAAGGCCTTGGACCTTTTTTCCACGCTGTCAGTCGCGTTCTATTTGATATATCGATCTGGCTTCTTAATATTTCCGAGAAATTTGATTTATCCTTACCCAATTCGCACCCATTTCGAGCATATACGGCTTTTTATTTTCGTCTTCGCCAAAAGGTTCATGCCAAGCACGGCCGCCAATACGATCGCGATACTCAAGTATCATAAAGTCATGGACAGAGGCATTCGTCAGTGCTTGCTACAAAACGTTCAATATTGGTCGTTGAACAAGCGGTTAGCACAAATGTCAGATGATGCCGTCAGGCAGGACATGGGATAGCCTACTCACTGCAGCGGTAATCCCAGCCACACCACCACCCCTGTACAGTTAAAGTCAGTTAGGTATATTATGAGGTTCAATTCGCCCTGCGATGGATTCGAACAACGGCAAAAAGAAGCGAGGATTGAATGCATGCTCACAAAATTGCGACAGTCGTCTTCTTGCAAGTCCCATTCCCAACGCCGCCTAGAACAGGCTGGGCCATGCAGCCAGCTACCGCGACCAAAGCTGAGAGATGATGTAAATGCATTCTGAATTGAACGCTTTCCTAGCCGTCACGAAGCCAGTACATCAAACTTAGTCCAAACGGAGCTCCGAAAGACAGCGACTTACCGGAATATATAGTGACGGCAAGTCATACATGATCACCAAAGTCCCTGTTAACTTGTTGCACTGATAACCCAGGCTAGACATTCACCAATGCAACATCAGTGACACCCCCGAGCGACAATAGCGCGTCTTGTCTTCCTATGTAGGCATGATTCCCTGCCAATTGACGATTCTGGTAGTTCTAGGCGAGACTGATAGGACAGTGGTAGCCTAGGCTAGGTAGTAGCTCTAGCTCGCTTAGCAGTGGGATCATCATGCACGGTCAACTCTTTTCTCTTTTCTAATGCTGTTCTTATCAGGAACCATCTAATTCTTCACAGGCTGTGATAAGATGGAATCACTCCGAGCCTTGAGCCTTCATTTCCTTGATAAGATCGGTTATGGGTTAGTAGGCATGTACCTTCCTTCGGTAGGTATCTTGCAGACAGTCTGATAGACTGGCTCGAGTATCATATCTGTGTGTCAATGTCCGTTGCAGCTTGATCATCATATTCATCACATCACGTTTCATATCATACTCCGCAGTCCGGGTAGTTATCATACCCCACATAACTTGTCTTAGAGGCCTTGGACTCTGGACTCTGGACTCTGGAGAGGTGAGAATGTTGACGGATAAAGCTTCCTGAATCCTGATCGATTCGGAGTTCCGTTTCTGCCGAGGTCGTTTTTCTGCTGGGTCATGTGGGGTGGCGGCCAATAATGAGATAGATTCGGCTGCATTATCCGAATCTCGTCCATCTCCTACGATATGTGAACTCTGGATTGATATCATACTTCCTAGTCCTAGGTAGGTTGCTGAGGTATAAACTATCAAGTCGTGCGACAGTTGTGCTCAAGCCCAGATTGTAGTGCGCTTCTATACTCCAGCTCATTATCCTAGCAAGATCCTGGTTAACTTATGCTGTACGCAGATGAATGAAGGTTACCAAACTTTTAGTAGCGCATACGTGCATAGAATAGAGACATCAAAGACACCAAGTCTAACTCTAAATCGTGCTTTTCTCGTAAATAATTAGGGTCATGATGCATAAAAAGAAAGGTAGTGCTGAGATCCAAGTAATAGAGCAACCAAAAGACAACAAGCAAGGACTTCATGTCTAATATCAAATCACTTTTCTCCTCTCCTCCGGGTATTATTATCACTCTATTAAATTTTCCCTTCCGAGTCCGGCATGCCAAATTAGCTCACATATTTGGGGAGTGTTAATAGGACACCGTCCCGGCTGACGTCCTCCATAGCCCTGGTGATCTCCTCGAGGAATCTCTTATCCGTACGCAAGTCTTCACCGAACAAGACCCTTGTGTGGAGGATCTCCATTGGGTTGTTTCCTCCCTTGTGAGCCTTGGCCTGGAGCTCCTCGGCCATGGGATCCTCGATGGTGAACGGCTGATCGCTATCGTTGACTCCGTGGAGGTAACGGAACCAGCTGGCCGCGACGAAGCACAGACGACGGAGCGGGCCACCGGAGCTGATCTGCTCGGCGATGGACGGCATGATGAACTGGGGGATCTTGCCGGAAGCGTTGAGACAGATACGCGGCAGCTGGTCCTTGATGGTGGGGTTGGAGAAGCGCTCCATGAGCGTCTGGCAGTACTCGTCGATGTTGACGCCGGGGATCTCGGGGAGCAGCGGCTTGACCTCCTCTTGCATCATCTGCCAGATGAACTTGCGGTACGTCGGGTTCTCCATGACCTCGTGGACGTACTGGTAGCCGGCTAGGCGGCCGGGGTAGCCGATGGCGGAGTGGCTGCCGTTGAGCAGACGCAGCTTGTGCATCTCGAATTCCTCGACGTTGTGCACGTTCTTGACGAGCTGCACGCCGACCTTTTCGAAGGGCGGGCGACCGTCGGAGAAGTGGTCCTCGATGACCCACTGCATGAACGGCTCGGTGACGACGGGCCATGCATCCTCGATACCAAAGTCCTGAGCCAGGGTCTTTTTGTCGTTGGGAGCGGTCTGCGGCGTGATACGGTCGACCATGGCGTTGGGGAAGTGGCCTTGCTGGGAGATCCACTTGGCGATGTCGGGGTTGCGCAGGTGGGCGAAGGTCTGGAGCATGTGGCGGGTGATGGCACCGTTCTTTTGCATGTTGTCGCAGGACATGACGGTGAAGGGCTTCAGACCCTGGTGATAACGGCGAGCCATGGCGGCGTACAGGAAGCCGAAGGTGGTGCGAGGAGTACGCTCGTTGGCGGGGTTGAGGTCGAACTGGATGTCGGGGTGCTCGACTTGGAGCTCGTGCGAGTTCTCGTTGTAGTAGTAGCCGCTTTCGGTGATGGTGAGCGAGACGATGTGGGTATCGGGATGAGCCATCTTGGCGACAACGGCCTCGCGGTCGTCGGGAGCGAAGAGGAAGGAGTTGATGCTGCCAATGACGTTGGCAAAGCTGCCCATGGCGGAACGCTCGATGACGGTGTACATGTTGTCCTGGGAGGCTAGAGCGTCACGCATGTTGGAGTCGAAGGGTTGTAGGCCGACGCCGCAGATGGCGTAGTCTCTGACTCCATGGTTCTGCATCAACTGGTCGACGTAGACGGCCAGGTGAGCACGGTGGAAGCCACCAACGCCGATATGGACGATTCCCTCCTTGACGGCGGGGCCGCGAGGGTAGGATGGGACCTTGACCTGGCCGTCACCGATTTGGGTGATTCGCTGGAGGTTCTGGGTGTTGAGCTTGGCGGAAGTCATTGTGAGGGTTGATTACGTCGTAAGTCGAGGGGATGAGGATGAAAAGGAGAGCTAGAAGAGGAAGAAGATATGAGATATGACGGAGATGGATCAAGTTGAAGTTGACAGGATGACGGATGGATTTATTATCATTCCATAGAAAAAGAACCCCCACAGTAATTGTAACTTATGAAAAATTTTTAATTTTAAGCTCTCGAGCTACGTAGTTAGTCTGGCCTCTTGCCACTTTTTTGGTTGTATTGACTTCATAGTGCCATTACTAGGCTACTGGCAACTGGCAGTATGTAGCCTGGCAACCGTCTATCAGTATCCCAATTACTCTAGTAAGTTACTACTTACTGTTGAAAGAAGTCATAGAGAACCATCTAATTCTACTACAAATACGGAGTAGACAACTAAATAAACAAAGTGACTGAAATTGTACAAGACTTACTCGCTATTTTTAGAACATAATCAACCTGACGTCACCGACCAATCCCGTCGAAATTTCCAGGCTCTTCCCGAACACCACCAAATAGTGACTTCATAGGGCTAGGTACATACCTCTATGACAACCTACGAGCCCTGAAGATATCCCCAGATCCCCGCAAAGAACACATCACCTGAGCAGAGAGAGAGAGAGAGAGAGAGAACAGGAGTTGATGCCATGTCAATATCAACCCATAAATAGTCCCAATAATCCCAATAATCCCAACCCAGCCATGTCCGGATATTCCGTGATCTTCGGACTCAACTATTAGTCCTGGATGGGGTTTAGGGGGGAGAGCACATATCAAACTTCTCCCTCCTCCTCCTCCTCCTCGAAACAACTACTACTCACTCCTCATAACAGTACTACTGTACCCCTACCGAATCTACCAGAATGAACCGAATAACTCCATCAACACCACCACAACCCCAACCTGACCTCTCCATCTGCCAAAGCCTCAGCCCAAGAACCCTCTCCATCAACGACCCCGAAAACTCCACCCACCACCCCATCTCCGTCTACCTCCCCGCCGACGTAGCCCGCCACAACAAATCCGCCGATCTCTGGGTCATCATCGACCAGTCTGTGTACAATCTTACTGACTTCCAGGCTGAGCATCCGGGGGGTGATAAGAGTATGTTTGGTTTTTCTAGAGATTTTGAATTCTCGTGATATTATTTGATATAACTTACTAACCACGTCAATTCTACAAGTGTAGTCCTCCGCAAGGTCGCCGGAAAAGATGCCAGTAAAGAATTCCATAAACACCACGGCGACGGCGACGCCATTCTCCGTCAGTATCAGGATCGATTGCAGGTCGGCGTGATTAGCAAAATTAAGCCGTCGCCGAAGAGGGGGTTGTTGAGTCGGTTTTTCAAATCGAAATTTGGGTGATGATACTACCAGCGATATATGGGATATGGATACGTAATAGTTGTCAGTTCTGAGACTGAACTGCCAACCCTCAACGAAACGGACTAGTCTGGAGCACAGAGCACGGAGAGGGGTACAAAACGCACCATTTCGCTACAGTATGCTGTGGTCACTTAAGTGTTGGGAAGGGAAGAGAAGAAATCCTGGCTCTTCATTTCTTCCCTCGCCGTGCCAATTCCCATTGTTGCTAATCGATCAGACATGACGTTGGGGCGCTCGATGGCGTCTTCTCGCGCCGTGTATGGACATCAACTTCACCAGCAACTTAATACTCTTTGCCTCAACTGGACCGTTTGACGAGACGTCATGTTGACCGTTAACCTCGCTGTACGTTGTACCCTCGTAGATGCGTATGGATTCAATTCATACGCCTACGGCATAAACGAGCAGACAGACGGTTGAATGAACGACGTGCAGCACGCTTCAGCACCCTCTCGATTGGCTACGATAGCGCCTATCTAAACACTCCCATCTTCTTGTTTATGTCGACCTACCATACCCAAGCGAAGTAACGCCAACAACAATTACCCGCTAGCTGATGCGCGATTGCGTCTAGGCGTGCCGTCGTGTTCTTGACGAATGACTTCCTAGTTGTCGTGCTTGGCGGTGATAGCTTGCAATGTTTGATATGTAGTTAATTGGGGTTAATACCAATGCTAGCAGATTACCTATCTACATAGCTATCTCTTGCCACATCCGGAAGTTTCACATCTCAATTATTGCAATCTGAGAAATAATGGCTGGACGGCAGCCGATGATGTTTCCGTAGGTGTGATACTCCGTACAGCGTAGAGGAATTCAAATCCCTTGCTTTCGTCTCACCTTGTCTGTAAAAAGACGATCAGGGTATCCATTCCAGACGACGTTACTCTCTATTGTTGATACCGTAGAAACGGCTAGATCCCGCACTGGTCCGAGGTCTCCAGTTCGCCTCGGCCCACAATGCCAAATGTCGCCTATATACAATTCATATGAAGCCAACGTGCTTCCAATTGAAAGCCCTGAAACCGAAACAGAAGATCAGCAACGCGAAGAATGCAGATCCAACAGATCAACAGAATACAACCCAAACAACTTAAAAAACACAAGCATGTCGTTCATGTTCCTGTTCCTGTTCCTCTTCCTGAAAAAAATTGACCCACCCATCACCTTAATGTTAGGCTCTTAGCCCACCTCAACTCACTCACTGAACGCCACGCCATGACACGATACATCCTCCCCCTATTCAGCGCCTTCGCGCTGTACGCCGTCTTCTACTTCTCAGCATCCAATGGCCTCTTCCAACTAATCGACGACGCGGTTCGAGCCAACAAGCTCGCGGATACGGCGTACCCGCTTCGCACGGTGTACACGGGCGTCGAGCCCGTTGACAGGCTTCTCACCGTTCTCGTCGTGTTCTTCTGGTCTGCTCTTGATGGGTATAATGCCGGTTCTGTTCTGCATGCGCTGTATTTCGCTGGTGCGTTTGGGTCTGCTTGGGTGCTTGTTATTCTCGAGGCTTGGAGGGTGGGGAATTCGTGGACGGTTCCTGCTTTGTATGTTTCTTTTTTTCTCTTTTCGTTCTCGGGGATTGTTATAACTGCAGAGTTTATACGGTCAATAATGACGATTATTTAGCCCGATGATATTCGGTCTGGCGGCGCAAGTGATGACGTATGCTTTTGCGACACCGTTGTACTGCGGGATTCAATTAAAGCAGTCTATAACGGCGCGCAAGCCTGATGCTTCGAATATCGCCATACCCCACAAAGTACTGCGTTTCGTCCCCCCGGTTTTTGTAATCGGGTACATAGTCCCGTCCGCTTTGATGATCTTGCAAGCACCGAGTCAGATCAGCGTGGACCTCAAGCAGATCCTGATTGCAGTCTGGCAGCCGTGGCCAGCATATATTTCAATCCTCTTAAGCGTCATCGGGCTACTGTTCTCGCGCTCCAGGAACGTGCAATTGAGCGACTACCGAGCAACGCGAAGCGCGCTCCGATGGGTGTACGCGTTTGCCTTTGCCAATGCTGCTTTATCCCATATCATCGCGTGGACGGTGTCATTGGCAACCGTCTTATCGCCAACTGTGTTCAGCAGGGAACACGCTGGGTTCCTGCATCCGAGGAGCGTCTTCCAGTTTATCTTCCCTTGGGTCTCCCCTGCGTTCGTGGCGAGGTCGATCGCACCCGGTGTGCATGTCTTTTTGCAATGGGATTATCTCATTGGGTCGGTTGCTGTGTTGGTTTGGGGCTTGTCGTTGTATATTATCGCGCACCGCGTGCTTCTTGGAAGAGTTGGGTACTTGGGATTGGGCGTCAAGACCGCGTTCCTCGTCTCGTTGAGTGGTCCGGTGGCAACGGCGGTGGAACTCGTTTGGGAGCGAGATGAGCTTGTTTTTCAGGAGACGAGGGATTTGAGCGCGTGGAAGGTGGCCGGCGGTAAAAAGACGCAGTGATTCACGGCGAGTATGGTCTTTTAAAGATTAAGGATGCCATAGTGTTCAGCTCTGCCTTTTAGCTCTGTTGTATAAGCAATTTGGGAGGTTCTGACTGTTCAATGTTTGCATGGTATTTGCATTTGCAACTTCCCATTGGACCAAATAGAAAAGCACTGTGCCCTCCAGCTGTATTCGATAAGCCTTCATCGTTGATTGCAGTGGTACATAGGGCATCGAAAGTAGGCTGTAGCTAACAACTCCCTACAGGTGTCAAAAACAACCTTACGCCGTATCCGCGAAGCTATAATAATCTACGAAAATGGAAGAGCAAGCAGCGGATACCTCTGACGAAGGAGGACGTAAATAACGCCTTCAATTTGCGCGGACTTGCCGATTTCGACGCTGCTTTCTTTCCATTTTCTTGGATTATTATCTTTTCAGAATACGGCGTAAAGCTAATTCTGACTCTGGTTAGAAATGTCCAGACTCCATTTTGTGCAGGAAACTGAAGTGTCCGACTACTTTTGACCCCGAACTGGCCAGGCACTGATTATCACTGTCAGTCTGTCATTGTCCATAAGTATTAATTACAACGACGCAAGAACCGCAGGTGCTCCGGACTCCTATTCAAATGTCAGCATTCTAGTCCAGCGTAAAACCGTTCCACCAAACTCACCTTCACAACTCCCTTCTCCGTCTCAATCTGAGCAAACGTAACCTTCCCATGGTCAATGACAATTGCATATCTCTTAGTCCGACCGGACGCCTGATCACCCCAGCCAATACTCTTAGAGAACCTCGCCTCGGGATCGGAGAGAAACAGCTAGAAATCACTCATTATCAGCATCTACCTTCCTCATCGTAGATGAAGTTGAAGAAACATTCCGACACAATGACGGCGACATACAACATCATCCCCCTTAACCTGATTCGCCTCCCCCCAGGCACTCATCACAAACGGATCATTAGAGGCAATCACGGCAACGGTTTGCACTCCCTTTTCTTTAAGCTTGGGAAGGTTCTCGAGGAAGCCCGGTAGGTGGTTCACGGTGCAGGTTGGTGTGAATGCGCCTGAGAATTGAGTTGCCACCAGATCAGCATTGGCAGGTAGCTCGACTGGTTCCGATTCCACTAACCAGGCACGGACACTAGGACGACCTTCTTGTCGGCCCATTCCTTGGATGCGTTGTAGTTGATTGGTATGCCGCAGGCGGTGATGTCATCCTTGTCTTCGGACCAGGGAATGTATCTTTGGTGCTGGTTAGCAAGTCTCTCCCGTCAGTATCTCTCGATGCGCGGTGACTTACTGGAAATTCACGCCATCGGGGAACTTGTCGCCAGGCTTGAGGGAAGACATGTTGACTGATTAGAGAAGTATACGGAGTAAGGAGGATCTGATCGAGAAGAACATGGACGCGGGGTTCAATTAACTATCGCCATCACAACGCACTCTCATTGGCTAGACGTATTCTGTCTGCGCTAGTACTAATTAGGTCTAGTCTAGCTCACCAATTCATCTCGCCAACATGCTTCCACAGCACTGGCGAAGCACGGAGTACAGGAGCATAATAGTCAGTCCTTGACTAGCTCGGAGTATTCGAGACGAAATTTCACGATCAACCGCCGAAACAGAAATCCGAACAAAGAAGCGAGGAACTCAGTATGCCTTGAATAAGGGGGAGAATCCGTCGACGGCAGCTGAGCCGCAGCTCGTATAGGTACACGATATCAGATCCAATCATACCGCAGTCGAACCGCGCTTTATCGTCATGTTGGCTTCTATGTGGATGGAAGAGATCACCATCTATGTGTCACCGGAAACAGCGCATGGCACATCAATCCCATAGGGATATCGTGAAAGGTCATGACAGGGCGAAATGGTTTTGCTCTGGGACACGGGCTATACGAATACGTATCAATGGACTGGCTACGACATTTCATCGAGCGCACCAGGGCAGTGCCGTTCGATGAATGGTTTCTGTTACTTACGGGGCGGTCACGGAAGCCACCTACCTATTTTCTGAAATAGTTCTCCCTCAGCCGTTTTGTCTTCCCGTCTCACTTGACATATATGCTCCCAACGTCTCGACGTCGGAATTCCTATGCCAATGTTTCCAAGGTTTACATACTCCAACACCTAGGGATTGAAGTATATGGATCAGGTGCAATGAGAAGTCGAAAGGGCTGAGTGTGGTGTTTGTGAAATGGACGAACTCAGAAGTTACATGATTTTTGCGACCGTTCGTAAATGGCGAAGACTACTTCGTCGGACCGCCCTGTCCTAATATGTTTGGTAGTCGGTTCAAGCTTTTGAGTATGAGTTGATGGTGGTATATGTTAACATTCAATCGTCTCTTCACTCGTGCATCGTTTCAAGCGTCATATTTACAAGCAGCCGGGAATTTTTGTTTAAGTGCGTTAGGTATCATTTCCCCAGGTCACTGAATCCAAAGCCGCGGAGAAACAATTGGTGACAAGATGAAAAAAAAAAAAAACCCATTTTCCTCAATTCGTGAAGCAAGAAAAGTCCATCCGATTAGGACTCTCACCCAAACCTCCAGTCACGGAAACAACGGCCATAACCGGCGCAATCGCCGACTAACCCTCTTAAACCGCTCCGGATCAATGCGATGGCGAGAAGCCACTTCATCAAGCTTACGATCCCTAGTAGGATTCACAACCTCTCGCACCAACTTGTACTGCGGAGCATGGCAAAGCATCGCGGCCAACCTATAAAACGACCAGCGAGATGTATACTTGGCCAGCATATATGCGTACACTGAGACACGCGAAACGCCAGTGATGGATGGTAGCTTGCGGATGGGGAACCCGTCGAAACTCGCTCTGCTGATGGAGAATAGAACGTCGGAGGTCTCGCTGAGTCTCTTCCAGGGCGTGGTCGCCTTTTGTCGTTCACGGAGCTCTTCTCGTAGTCTGTCTCGGTACCAGGTTGGTGGGGACTGTTGGGGTAGTCCTAGCATTTTGTGCCATCTTCGTAGTAGTCTTGTGGTCACTGGGTACATTTTTTTCTTGTCGGGAAGATGAGGACGCTGAAGAGGACATGGTTGGGAGATGTCTGTCGATCTTGAGGGTGACTGGTATGATGAAATTCACTTTTTTGTCGCGACTCGCGTGGTGGATTGGCACTTAACCTGATGACGCATGGTTACCGGTTCTTTCGGCGCCATTATTAATGATTCCACAAGAGCTATCGAGACGGCTTCATACATGTATAGGGCTTTTCTATCAGCGTACGCCATCAATTGTACGGGCGCTCTCTGGCGTGTGAGGACATGTCGACGACGATGACTTTTGGCAGAACCGAGTGGGAATGGCCTTCCCTACATATTCGTATGGTGTATCCTGGCTTTTCTTCAATCTGACGTCGAGGTGGTTTGGGAAGGCGGATTCGCGGGAACTAAAATCCGGTAGATCATGCTCCACTTTTTATTACGAGCTTACGATACCGGTACAAAACAAAACAATCGTTGAGATCCTGCCGTTCACCACTCCTTCCACTCGTTCTTCCAACTATGGCCCCGGAGCACCTCGGGATGCCTTTATCTGGTCTATATCATATATGTTCCATTGAAGTATCCTATCTTTGAGACTTGGGAGTTGGAACCGATAGCGAAAGCCTCCGTGGACACCATCCTGGTCCATCTCTGATATCTCCAATGTCCGAGAAGAATTTAAGAAGTCTTGAAGATTGAAAAAGAAAAGAAACAAAACTGACAATCAGAGACGCGCACAGAAGGCGTGGACATTAGCCGAGAGTCTGGTGGTAACGCGCATACGATGCCAAAAGCTTGCATATATCTCATGGATCTCATGGAAGCCATTTAACACCCAGGTCGGTTATGCAACCGAAAAGGTCAACCGTCATGCCTGCACATCCATCTCGTCTTCCGCAATCCCATCAACGACATTGGCTGTTTCGTAATTTCAAAGTGTACGTGCGACCATATCAAATTTCGCTTTTGAAAGGAATAGTCCAAGACACGTCATCGGCTTGCTGCAACAAGAAATCCAAGTGGTGGTGAGACCGTGAGACTGGAGTCCTCAGTATTCAGATCGTCAACCTGAACAGCGGTTAGTTGAACGCAAGACGAAAATTTACAGGAAGCTCACCTATTTAATTCCTCAATCAAATAGTCCTTTGACTCACTGCAGTGACCAGCCTTGCATCCCTCACACAGTTGTCTATTATGTGGACCTTTGCTCTTGTTGGAGACGGGAGGCTTCTTAACCTCGATCCCATTCCACTTCTTTAACCAATACGCTACCCTTTCCGCGTAGGAATTGTCCAGACATGGCAGGCCAATCATGTTGCAATTCTTGCAACGTTGGTTATATACCCTCGCATTGTATTTTTTGTCGGGGTACATGCGAATTGTCGTGGCGATTTTTTTACTCGGCCACCCGTCGGATTTGCAGCTGCCATTCCGGCAGATAAAATGACCCATAATATTGGTGTCATGAGCTTTGGTCATGCCATTATCGTTATCGACGTCAAGGAATTTGAAAGAATCGAGATCATCCTCGTACAACAAGTCTGCTACTTCGTCATGGAGTATCGGATGCAGTGACCACGGTTTCGTCGCTTTTCGTCCTTTTCGTGGCATGTTGGGTGTGCTGGGATAATATGGCAAAGAACAACTGCAAACCGCGGTATCTGACGAAGAGAGCCGGAAACGCAGAAGAGGTTGAATTTGAAAACTCTCCAACTGGACAGCTGGACTCCCAGAAAGGACAGGCTTCTTATAAGGAAGACAAAAGAGGTGAATAAGATGGCAAAGCGAAAAGGTGAAGGGGTACCCGCTCAAAAACTGTGAAGCGCTTGAACAGCACATCTTCCATTAACGCTTGATTGCTGTGACACATTATTGGTAGTCATTCTGCATAGGATCAAAAGTCCCATGCGGGCTACCTGTACGTGTCAATTCTAAAGACTGTCCAGATTTTAAGCTGCGACTGGAGCGTCGACAGGAGAAGATGGAGATGTCCATAGAGCAGCCCTAGAACCGTCCGTAGATAAGTGTGGACTTTGCCGCACATCATTTTTCAGGCATGAGAGATAGGCCTTAGGCTGACAACGTTTTATCAATTGCTTTCAACTTGGAAACCGATAATGCAGACCACATGATTCATAAGACAATTGTCAGTTTCAAAAGCATAGCATGGATAAAATTGGTGGTAAGATCGAAGTCTGTGTATTGACCTACTTTCCACCTTTTTAACGACGGGAGGCGGCTTTTGCCAAACGGTTCGTTATACATGTAGTGGGATGCACATTCCGAGTCTCAGCACCCGATGGTATAAGCGTATCAATGCAGCTCCCGACGGATAGGAGTTAATGTATCTCTCAAAACTTTCCGACCAGTCGTCATTCCAAACCACCAGAAAAGAGCAAACGAGGAAGCGCAATCCCGTGCAGTGAGCAGGATACCATCCAGCAGATATCATAAAGCCAACGATTGGCTACCTCTTTGGACCCTGCGAAGTACATACCTCATCTATGCATCCATCTCCGGGATACACGTGCTGTAACTGGCATTGATGCCAGGGAGGGACAACCGCCTCAGCTTGGAGATTATATTTAGGGCATAGGGCTTAGGTTTAGTTTAGAATAGGGCTATCGCGCCTACTTACCCCGTTACGTCACTGGTAGGAAGAATTTTAAGATATACTCTTCGAGAGCTTTCAATAATGAGTGCAATGGCTGCCGACTTCTTGTAAAAGATCAACATACTGTACATTTGAAATCTCTTGTCTTCGTTTTCACGGAGTTGTCAACCCGCCAGGCTGCCTCCGAGTGACAGGATTCCGCGGGACACGATTGCCTTTCCAAGTTTCCATGGTTATGGTACAGTGATATCATATAACCACATATGTGGACATTCACGAGGTTCAGAAATTTGAAAAGTGCTGTTCGAGTGTCCGCGGACCCCGAGGCAAATAGAGTTTGTCGTCATAACCATAAACGAAGGCCACTATATACATATTCGCATATGCTCGTTGCCTGTGGCGCTCTTCATGCTTGCTTTTTGTAAAGTTCGTCTGATGCTGGCACCATTGTCAGTGAAGAGACCATTTGCAACATGAAGCTTCCTTCGGTCTTTGCCAGTCGAAGACAACACGACCACCATGCCAGGAAGCCCGTGTTCCTTCGGCTTCGAAGCGCCAAATGGTTTATTGTAACGGTGGTGTTCTCCATGACCTTTAGTGTGAGTTCCATCGAGGCTGGCCCATCTGATAACTCACCAATACTGACTAATTTCATGTAGGATATCTTCCTATATGGACTGGTAAGACTCGCAATAGCGTACCGTCACGTACCAGAATAGGGTGCTGAACATGTCCAAGGTTGTCCCTGTTGTTCCTCGCGCTCTTCAACAGCGAGTTGGAATTCCAGCAGACGATGGTATGAACCCCAGCTTCCACAACTGACCCGTTCATTGGCTTATGCAGCGATGTTACAGCTCAGAGTTGGACATCCATACTTCTGGCCGTGTATGGTGCAGCTCTTTTGGTCTCTTCTCGTAAGTCATTTATGCACCATGGTTGGTGGGATGACGTTCTCTGACAGATCGGCAGCTTGCTTCGGGTATCTTTCGGATCATATGCGTTCTCGACAAGTCCTCTTGGTCTTTGGCCTTGTGACATTTGCCGGGTCGACTGCGATGCTTTGTGTTGGAACGTCCATCGCATTGTTTGTTGCCGGGCGCGCTTTGCAGGGAATGTCGGCTGCCATTGTCTGGACGGCCGGCCTGGCACTCCTTGCTGACAACGTGGACAAGGAAGAAGTAGGCAAGTGTCTAGGCTTTGTAAGTCTGTCAATGTGCGGTGGCACATTTCTTGGCCCGCTGCTTGGTGGCATAGTTTATGATAAAGGTGGCTACTATGCCGTTTATGCCATGGCGTTTGGGCTGATTGGTTTTGACCTCTTTCTCCGACTCGTCCTGATTGAACGCAGTAAAGCGAGGAAGTATATGGATGAGGACGATGATCATGATGCTAGCGTCGGGCCTAGTAGCAATGCTGACTCGCACAGCATTCCCGAAGAATTTCCTAAAGGAGCTACTAGCACAGACAGGAAAATGGCAGAACGCAGTGAAGCGGCAAGGTATACGGACGAGGAAGATTATCCTGGCGATAGTGTCGGGCCTAGTAGCAGTGCTGACTCTCACGGCATGCCCGAAGGCATTCCCAAAGAAGCTACTAGTACTGACAGGGAAATGGCAATCTCACAATCAGATCCGACTAAGATAAGCAATTCAGTTGTGTGGAAGAGGAGGTATCCGCCAATTCTTTGGCTCCTTAAATCGCGCCGATTGCTGGTTGCATTGTTCGCTTCCATGATTTTCGGTACGATGTTGACAGCCTTCGATGCTGTACGTCAAAATCTGACCCTGACCTATAAATTCATTTCAATCAGTATATTTTGCTGAACAGGAACATACTGACACCTGGGACTCTGCCAAAAGGTTCTTCCTCTTTTCGTGACGCAGACGTTCGGCTGGTCTTCTACTGGCAGCGGTCTCATCTTCATTGCCATCTTTGTCCCTTCTTTGCTCGGGCCGCTTATTGGTATGTGTAGATGATCACCAAATCAGGAATGTGCATGCTTATTCTGACAACGCTGCAGGTCGCTTAACAGACAAGTATGGCCCACGTCTGTTCACAGCCTCTGGGTTCTTCTTCGCCTTGCCATTTTATGTCCTCCTTCGTCTCGTCACACACAAGAGCATCCGTCAAGAAGTGCTCTTATGCGCGCTTGTCAGCCTACTTGGTGTGTGTATCGCTCTCGTCAGCACCCCGATTTTCGCGGAAATTGTCCAAATCGTCCACGAGAAGGAGCAACAGTACCCGGGAATTTTCGGTGACGCGGGTGCCACTGCACAGGCATACGGACTCTTCAATGTTGCCTTTGCCGCAGGAACCATCTTGGGTCCTCTCATGGCTGGAAATATCCGGGATCAAGCTGGATGGGGGACAATGGGGTTGAGCATCGGCATATTGAGCGTCGGGACGAGCGTTCCGGTTTTCCTCTTTACCGGGGGCTGGATTGGGGACTGGAATAGACGGAGGAGAATTGGACAGAAGTCAAGTAATACTGGTAGTAATCCTATCTCCAGAGACTCCTCAACTCAAGGCAGTGTCTGAGAGACCTGAGATAGGGAGACACCGTCCATCATGCAATGCAATTTTCCGAGACAAGTGTGACATCGTACAGAATAACACCCTTGCAGCTTGCATCAGCTATGTAGCAGGCCAGTTCAGAAGAATGCATATCTTCCATCCTCGCTTCGATTCGGCCTTCTTGATTCGGCATCAACTGGAAGATCCAGTCATTGTCAACGGCGCAGGTTGCACGCAGAATCACGACCGTGAAAACCTTTACCAGATAAACGTGACGGACGGTCACGGACCCATCCCATTATTATTT
>HG983426.1:0-21044 GCA_900006255.1 Xeromyces bisporus
GATCGAGGGGCGACTCAGCAGAGACTAAAATTAGTAATCCTCGCGTTTATTGCTTTCGGTCGGTGTATGGTTTTTTAGAACGGGATGTGAAACGAAACAGAATGCCGAAAAAGAGACGCCCGTGTAGGGCTATTGAGCCCTGTGTCACGTGATTGGGGCTTAGGGCCACATTCCTGGCTTTGAAAGCTTTTTATTCATATAGCTGTTGTCTATTAGGGTTTAAAATTGAAACGTTAGGGTTATCTGGTAGCCCTAGCCCTAAAACTTTGAAGGCTTGTAGAACCCTAACCCTTGCAGCTACACGTGAATGGTAGGTATCATTGAATTGCTTGCTTCTACGGCTTTATATTAATGTGGAGAATGCTTAATAATCATTTAATTTGACCTAGGGCTACCCCTACCCACCTCGGGAATAGAGAATAGAGAATAGATAGAAGTCAGAGCGCATTCACAACAGCATTCAACAAACCAACCACCAGCAATCATGTCAGGATCCTACGTGCTAGAACGTCCCGCCGATGGCGAACCATGTATGCGCGAGCTTACGCCCCTGTCTGAACGTGACAGACAAGTCCCTAAATCTCTCTTGGAGGCTCAAAAAGCCGGTAGACCGTGGTTTTCGGTATGGTCTGGGAATTTCCTGAGCTATGTGAATTTTCGGTGCTGACATGAATTTGCCGCTTAAAAAAAAAAAAAAAAGGATGAAGAGTGGAATAAGTCGAAAAGAAAAGCTTCCGAGGAACCAGCAGCCCCTCAGAGCATTGACGATATCGACAGCGATAATGAACGACTCGCCTACATCACCGACAACTGTGACCAGGTCCGCCGAAAAATTAACAACTTCATCAACTCGGGTGAGATGAAAGTGGGTGAATTCCAGAAGGCAATTGGCGTGTCGGGGAACTCCTACAGAACGTTCCTGGGACAAAGCGGAAAAACAACGGGAATGGGTTCGAATACTTATTCAAACGCGGCGACGTTCTTCAAGAAAAGGGAGTTGATGGGCTTGAAGCCGCCACGAAAGACGGTGAAGAAGACGAAGACAGGCGATGAAGCTGGCGGTGGCAAAGGTAAAGCCCAGAATGCGGCCGAAAAGTTCGACGTTTCTTCTATTCACCTGGACGGGGAGGAAGATGTTAGCGTTCCCGTATACGAGAACTGTGATGGCATCCGCAACAAAATTAGGGCACATCTTCGTGACCCTGGTGTTACCCAAGCTGGGTTTTTGAGGGAGATCTCCAAGACCTTCCCCGAGGGCAAAACGCTGAGTTCGGGAACTTTGAACGGGTTCTTGGGTAAGAAAGGCCCCAAGGAGGGGAGCACGTCGCAGGTGTTTTACGCCGCGTATGTCTTTTTTGAAAAACTTCGAATTAGGGATGGAAAGCCCAAGTCTAACTTCAGGGAGGAAATGGAGGATGCTTGGGGGCCTAAGGGTTTTGACCGATGGACGTCACCGAGTACAGGGTACTGGTGCCATGTGTCGTCGGAGATGTATGTCAATGAGTATGGGCAAGTGAGGACTCGTCCTTCGAGGAGACGTTAAAGGGATTGATTATTTTGGTATGGTCCTTCGTTCGGTCAAGTTCCTGTCAACACACGTTGTACATTCCTTGTGATTGATATATATATATATATATATTCATGTACATTTTGGAGACTGCCAATGATCGAGATATAATCCCATTCGAAATTCCAGGGCTCAGAGACTTCCGGCATCGTACGCATCGAAGTGAACATACCCCGATCGCTGTCTCTGATTCTCGAAAGTCGCAAAGTCAGGTCACTTTCTCGCTTGGAGAAGAGTGAGCCTTATGTGGGCTTCCCATTCGTTCTAGCATTGCCATGGAGTTATTGTCTTCCTTCAAGCTGACTGCTTGTGGCTGTTTTGGCACTACAGAGAAATGGAACATACCGGGCTTCCTTTTTCTACTCATGACATTCCAAGCCCTAATGAAGTGTGAAAAACCGCCAACAGGAGAGTTCCGTCAACGTGAGAGAATTCACTGTTAGGGCTACTGTCTGCTCTCTTCACACTCTTTATTATTTCTATTTCTCTTGATCATTTGTTTTTTCTCTTCACCTCTTCATCGTTTCCTTTCTTCATCGTTCATTCTCATCTCGATCTCAAAGTCATCTCACGTTCGTTTTCGTTTACCCCCAAGCCCTATCAACATGAAGCTTTCCAAACTTACCCTGAGCGGAATTCTTTCTGCTACTGCAGTATGTCTTTATGTACAATTTCCTGACGCCGTTCAGGCCGTTTACTAATTCTCACTATATGTAGCTCGTGGGTGTCAAGGGCAATCCAGTTCTTACTTCGAACGATCTCGAGGCACAGGGCTACACCATTGTTCCTGTCACCATCACCACTCCCCTCTCGGATGGTCAGAACTTAACTATCAAGGGTACCATTCAGGACGTCTACAAGCACTTGCACAAGTTCAACTCGACCTCCTTGGACCATAGCATCGTCGGACATGATTCCGTGGTCCATGATGAACGCCAGAAGAACATCACCACTCCCGTCTTCCTGAGCGGTCGAGATGTGGCCCCCAACGGTACCGTTCAGGGAGTCCACAATCATACTGCTCATACTGCTAAGCATAATGATGTGGCTCATGAGAGACGTGAGGACACTCATGTCAAATGTAACGTTCCCTATCCCGGCTGCAGGCTCAAGGGTATTGGTGAGGGAATCGATTATCTGAGGGCGAGCCCTGCAAACTGCTACGTCGACGCCGGTCCCCGCGTATGCGCTCGGGTTAGCTGTGCGTGGAAGGCGGCCATTTTCTTTTGTAATGATGTGAGCTTTCTTAGTTAGCTGACTTGAAATATTGTATAATGCTAACTTAAAACAGAACGATCATCCCTTGAGCGTCAAGTGTAGTCATTTGGCTACAGATCTCGCGCAGCCCATAATTGATAACTGCGTGGGTAGTGGTCTGTTCAAGGTGTCAGGGCAGTGCTTTGATAGTGAGAATTACAACATTCTCCTTGCCTATGCTAAGTGTTAGATCTTCTAATCACGTCTTGGTTGCGACTTGCAAGACTGCTTATGTTGATGGCTGGGGGGACTAGGGATGCAAGCTCTCTTTTCACTAAGGATGATGAGCCGTTTTGAATCTTTAACATGGCAATGACGGATGACATTTCAATAATAAGCTATGTTGCAGTTAGCGGCCTGGTTTGTCTATTTGAGTTCCTTGAAAGCGGGGATGTTGAGTCGTGACAGCTCGGTTACTACTACTACTACTGCTACTACTACTATTTGTTAACAAGCAATGTCAATTGGAAAGTAATTGTGCAATGGTATGTTGAATAGCATTTATTACATGTAGAGTGCGAAGTACGTGCAGATATTTCCAAGTATAGTACCGCAATCACAAATTAGCCGGCAATCTACCCGCCTTCTTAGCCGTAAAAGTAGCAATCAAATCCATCAACGGCGGTGACAACGTATCGTACGTCTCCAATCCAACCTCCTTGAACTTCCCCCGAACATCCCCCATCTTGGCGGGATCGAAACCCTGCTCGATAATCGACGACACAAACGCGGCAAATTGCGGTTCCTGCCACCCCTTCTCATCGGACAGTTCAACGTGCACAAAGTCCAGGCCCTTGAAGGGATGGTCGACCTCGATACGACCGAACAGATGCACGCCACAACCTGTGCAGGCGTGGCGTTGTATGGCGGCGCTGGGGTCGACGATGCTGAGCTTGGATTCGTTGGCGGTGACGCTCAGGTTTTGCTTGGGGACTACGCCGACGACGGAGAAGAGGGAGCCGCTTGGTTTCCAGCATTTCGAGCAGCCGCAGGCGTGGTTGTGCGCGACATTGCTGGTTAAGGATACTTCGACTTTGTTGTCGGGGCAGTGGCAGTGGAGGTTCCCCCCGGAGAAGTCGGGGGTGCCCGGGGTGATGCCGTTGTCGATGAGAGGGTGGAGCGATGCCATTTTTGTGTAGATTTGACTTGATTTGATGATTAGGGTTTGGTTTTCTCAAGGTCCCTGATTCTGATGAGTTATAGTTAAGGACCTTGATGAGATTCCTTCGTGGTATAAATATATCTTGATGCCCTGGCTATTTCGATGTGTCTCTCCAACATTGAAGTCACTCCTTGACTCTCCAACTCCAAATGTCTCCAACATCGTTGGCGTAGACAGACAGTACTACTACCGCTTTGAGGAAAAATATCCTGTTCTCCTCATAGTTTGGATCGAAGTAAAATTCGTCTCTGGCAAAGTTGCGCTGACAATTCTCCGCATCACGGCAGTGACTCCGCATCACCGGTATGTTCTCCAATCTCCAGGCGGGAAGGCTCCTGCAAATGCGGCGGTTGACCTTGTTTCAAGATAACCAATTCGTTATTGGAGAGATAAGCACATGGAGTGCGTTATTGACAGAGTAACCACGCTCTGTACTCCGTAATCCGTATTTCGGTATAGCATCCGTCGTCTGGTCGTTAACTGTATGTACGGTAGGTTAGGCGATTCGGTTGCCGCACCCGATGCGGGAGTCACGACTCACGAGTCACGTCACGACAGTAGGCTATTTTTGTCCGGTCCATTCGCGCCTCACACGTTCACTTTTGTTCTGTTGGATTGGTCCTTCTCAAGTTTAAAGTCGGTATCTAAGTTCTAACCATGCGACTCATACCGTGAGAATTAGAATCCCAATTCCGGAAACATTTTGTTGTGTACTGGGTAGGCTACTGGTGCGTTAACTTTGCGAAGCGGATGATCAACTGTTCAACTCGGCATTAACCGGTACCGGTAGTTACTATGTATGGCATTTTCAGGCTTATATAATTAGCGCTAAGCCTATTTAGGAAGGCACGCTAGCCTCTTTAGGCTAGTCACCTTCCGTAATAGGTTTAATCCCCCTATATTTTAGCGCGTTTTGGCAGGGTGGCCAAATCTCAGGATGCCCATTTTTACTGACGAAGACTGAAGCCATTTGACATTGAGAATTTGTGTAGGCCGGAGTCACCGTCGGACTACATACTTCAGACGAAGCCAAGGATGCACAAGTTTGCCACGCTTGTCTCATCAATGTCGAATCGAGGAGCTGAACTTGTAGTCTCGAGTCCTCGGCACACCCCCCAACTCAGGGTTCAACGGTCAACTGATACGAGCGCCAACTCTTCAACGTCTGTTGCAATCATAATCCCATTCACCGGAGAAGAGCTCGGGGGTCTCGGTCTTCCTGAAGGTCGCGTTCGTCGTTTCCTGCCCGTGCATATGTATACGCAAATTAATGTGTTGCTGTCATATCTCTTGACTTTGCCCAGGGATGCAGGAAAGGACAACAAAGGAGGTCGTCGTCCGTGGGATGCTGACTCTAGTAGGTATCATACATGGACACCAAGTCGTAGCTTTTTCAACGGTTTGAAAATCAGATTGATATCCTTAGGGCAAGTAACCATGGTCAAACAATCAGAAGGTACGTAGACCCCTCGACCACACTCTTAGGGCTCAGTTGTATAAAGCGTCAACGTCGACCACTATCTGTCGCTGTCGTATTCGCATCACATCCTGCACAGCTATGCACCATTGTCATTTATGCCTGTTGATCTTGTACAGATGACTCTTCAATTCCACGCTGTTGCTCCTGGCCATAGGGATTTAAGGTGGCCATGTCTACCCTTTTTCTCTACCTCAAAGCTGCCAACCTCGTAGCAAATCCCCAAGTCTTTGTACCTTTATTGTCGCCATTTTCAAGGCAGTTTCTACTGGGATAAGTACAACGTCGTAAAGCCCGTGGTTGGCGTCTTTGGGCAAGATGGATAAGCGTTGCATCTCCTGAAATAAATCATATGTGGTTTGAGAACGATGCACCGTCTATCCCAAGGGACGAGTTCACTATCATCATGTACGGATCGGACAGCAGAAGGATGTAATGTCAAAAGCTAGCTTGAGGTTGGAGGCCGGGCACTAGTACTGCTTCGTTGAGCGGAAGAGCGAAATAACAGGGTGCTTCCCGGGATAGACAGGCATAAAGGGAGGTGAGTTCGACAGTCGCAATTGGTACTATTGATACTTGTTTTCGGAGCGGAACAATGTAGCTGACCGCAGAAGCCAGTGGACGATATCCCGAAATCAGTTTTGGGACAGTATGATCACAGCACCCGCATTCTGGAATGTTTGGGAGCACCGAATTTGAGTCAGCTTCCCTTTGGCATCCAACAAATATGAATGTGTTGACGCGTAATAACATTAGCATCGTCCAAGGTCCACACAAGAAATACCTACATACGTTTGGGTTCAGAAGAAGTATGAGTATAGCAATTATTAGACACGGTCGACGAATATTTCATACTCGAAATCCCAGCTTCGTTAGTTCATGACTCAATAGTCGGAGCCGCGTAAGCCATAGGTATGTATACTTCGTACTCCGTATACTGTTTAAGGTCAGAACTCGAGACAGGGAGAAAATTTGGGCCAGAAGAAATGAAGGCTTGGTTGTATGATAAGGCCCCGCTTCGAATCGACCTCCCTGAACAATCCACTAGGCTCTAGCCTTATGAAAAATGCGGAGGATGTGCTCCCGATTCAGGGTTTTCTCCCTTCTCGAATGTTAGCTCTGTGAACTCGTTCCCACCGCTTTAATGAAATTGAAAGACCACTTTTAGGGAGACCCGAGTGCTATTTCCGCGAAACAGCACTTTCGCGGTTTCTCTCCTTACAACGCTTTCAGCCATCCACGGTTTGGATCACCACACTCCGTGATGCGCACATGCCGAATGGTTTAGTTTTCGCGTTTCAGGCAATTCCGCGTTATTGCGGATAAGCCGATCTGAAGAGAACAGTGTCTTGGAAGTCGAGGGCAATACCTACACACTAGGTACATACTCATACTGTTTGTATGCTTTCGCGAGAGAGGGTTAAGTCTATATAGTGCTTAAACGTATTGTCGACGTCCGCCTGCGAGAAATCTCCGCGACCGCTTTTCTTTTTGCAGGCACAACGTGTACGTGAGCTAATACATACTTATTAACGAGGACCTTGGGGACGGACCCGGTTCCCCTTTCTCAATCAGGTTAGTTTATCTCAGGGGTTGGGATCGTCCGGAATCGGAACGATTTACTATTTTTAGCTAGAATCATATGTATCCTACAAGTGACCCACATTATAAGTACGCTTTACTATGTCCGGTTAGACTCAGGAAGTGCGCGCACAAGTTGCACAACGACTCAACACACATCCTCCGCTCCGTCCTCCGCTCCGTCCTCTGAACATCCAGGTCAGGCTGAATATGGTACATATTTATTAGACTTCTACTCCGCACATTTATTACTGGCTTGAGTTACGCAGGCTGCTATGCCGCGGATCACTATTTTCAGGCGCATTTTCTTTCATTAATCAAGCGATAATCATGACAACATATTACGGCTTGAAGATCCCAAGCTATTACTCCGTATGCTCAACGCCAATCCGCACTCATCGTCGACTTTTCTAGAGTCTAGACCACAGCAGCACCGTAAAAACACAAATCGACAACAACACACGCGGCATATCAATCGACGACGTCATTGACTCTGCAGGGAGTCAGAACACCGCCAGGCTGCCAACCAATCTGTCACCCAAGTCCTTGATGCTGCTCTCGAAAGTCTGGGTGTCGTTGGCTGCCCATTCTGCACCGTTTGGTCCAGGAACAGCAGCTCCGGTAGTGAAGCCAATATATAGGACGTCTTCGGCACTGTGGCCGTTCTTACCCGATAGGCCTTCACCAGGAAAACACAAATTAGCCAGGGCCAACGATGCTTCGCCGGTAGAGTCCTCTGCGTTTACGTCGCCCCAGACTCCATAGAACTGTGCAAAGCGAAGCGTCAGTGAGTGTCCCATCATCAATTAGGGAGAAAAGGTGATAATATACCACTTGATTGTTGCACACAACGGCAATGACACTCAAGGGCTCCATTCCATAGGACATAGGGTTGAACCCACTTCCTGCATCATTGCCAAAGACAACATAGGGGTGGATGGTGGCCTGCAGGTTGGATATTCCAACGTTGTAACCCTGCAGAGTATTTTGGAAGGCAGTGTTCGGGTCACTGGTGTCAGTGTCCGTAGCACATGCTCCGTCACTGCGGTTGTCGCCATCACAATCGATATCCATATTATCATACTGACCTCCATTCAGCTGAGAATGCAGGAAGATGGCACCCGGAATGTCACCGCAGTAAACGAAGCTGGGTCCTTGAGAGCCGCCATTTGCACCGTCGGCGAAGCCTTGGGCGAGTGTGTTTTTGCAAGACCCGTGCTGGAAGGCAAGTTAGTTATGCTTTATATCTGCTTTATTTGGGATATACCTTGTGTTCGTCATAAATTTGCTTCAGATTGCTTGGGAGCCGGTATGCTGCAGCATAGCTGACCGAAACGACAAGCACAAGATTGAAAAGACGCATTCTGGTGGTCAACTGAGCTTGTCTGTTTGAACTTGGTGATAATTTGGTGATCCAGAGAGAAAATTAGAAGTAAAGACAGGGTAAGGTTGGATGCCATGCTATATATACTGCCATCGTCTACAGATTATGAGGTAATTCTTCCAGATGCCTGGCTTGATGTATTCCGATGTAGGGCTAGACTCTGCCTTCCCCTAGGCTGCAATGAACGCTTGGCCCATGGGTGCCTCATTGATGCAGTTAGTAGGCTACCGAACTACTCTTTACATGTATATCATGCTATTGCTTCGTTGCAGCACGCTTCTTCCTTCATGAGCCAGGCAAGACTACGCGGTACATTGGCTGACCTATATCATCGTTACTCGATTATTGTAGATCTCACCAGTGACACGCAGGAAAGACCATTTCGATGATGCTAATAAGCTAAAATAATGGTTAAAGCGGTATCCTAACTCTTACGAGGTCGATATAGACATGATAGACCAATCGTCAGGTCGTATGGTAATTAGGTTTGTACGTCCCTGGTACTGCCTGGTTTGGTTCACTGACCGGCTGCCCAGAGAATGATGCCTGTCTTGATTTGTTTAATGACAACCCGCAGAATTCCCGGACAATCATCTGGGGTTGATTGGGTGTCAAATGAGTTAAGAGAACGGATGTAGCCGTCAGGCACCAGTGCTGTTCTCAACTATCTTCCCAGGCCTTCACCTCCCACGCCGCTCGCTCCTGTTGCAGACTCGGAGTCCGTCCTTTTGGTCGGTAAAATCTTCAACGTCACTTGGACTCTGAGAATGCCGGGTGTGGCCGAGGCCCCAAAGTGCAAGTTCTTGAATGCAATTACAATTAATAGTAGACGAACGCGCCTGTGGCGTGCGTCAGCGATACTCCAAGTACCAAGCCTGTTCGAGATTCAAAATCCAGGCGTGGATATGCTGTTGGATGATTGCGCCGCGCTGGAGACACCAACAATGCCAGCGTTGTCGACAATGACTCTTAATTTGCCTCGAATGTTGCAAAAGGTGAAGGCACCGAGGTTGTTCCTCAATGACAGCTTGCTCGCGTGATATCATGCCAACATTGGATGATCCAGGTTCATGGTTCGTCGATGGATAATTTCCCTTAGGATGAGAAGCTAGAAAGGATTATATACATTATTAGTAATATCTACGGCTAATAACTATACAAATGGATTAACTACCTGGCTAGGCTGTTCGCAGGTACCAAAAGATATCAACCAGGATCTTCCGAAGAACGTCTTCTGTCAAGCTGTCAGATGTCGGTCTTGTATGTCCTCTAAACAAAGTGCGACATTCAGGGGGAAATACTATATACAGGGTCTGTTAGAGTACTGCATTAGTACTTTGGGCTTATTAGATCAGAGAAACCATTGACCATACCTTTTTCTTCGCTATAAGAACATAGATTTGGATGCGTATTTTACATTTCCTCGTTGTAGTTTCTGAACTTTCCATGGTGAGATCCGGATCGGCGACTGTGGTGGTGCATCCAGCTATCGACTCGGTTTGCGGTTAGGTTGTTTCCCTGGCCATGTTCGCATACAGCGGGCCAGTGGTCGGCGTTGAAACAAAGGTGGTTCCAGCCAAATTGGAACTGAGCGCGAGAGAGCCCGATATTCTCATTGGCGTAGTGGTAATACAGGACAGGTCCCAGTTCAGAGTCGGTGAAAATGCCCCTGCGTATTCAAGTCAGCAAATGTCTTTATGGCAAATTTCAAGGTGGGCGCTGGTTCTTACTGTCCACCAGGGCCGTAGACACTCCCGTCACTGGCCAGTAACGTAGTACCTCCGCTCTCCTGGCAGGAGACACCGTTGGCATCGTACTGCAAAGAACAGATTAGTTAGTAAATATGATTCACCCCAAGCAGGACAGCACTCGCTACAGTCGGTCGACAACTCACAAATCCTTCCGTTCCGTTGTCAGACCGGCATACAACAATGCGGTATTCATCGCCCGAAGCAATCTTATTGCCACCCGGGTAGGTATTGATCCCAGACGAAAACAAGAGGAAGTAGTGATCTCCATGTTGGTATAGAAACGCTCCCTCTTCCTGATTAACACCGGTACTGTTGAAGGCGATCTGGTGCGGGTGCGACGAATTCCAGCGGGAGAGAGGATCCAGCAGCTCGACCTGTTGAATGCCACTGAAGTACGAGCCAAAGTTCAAATACGGCTTGCCGTCAATACGAATGAAATTGGCGTCAATGGCGTTATAATCACTCGTATTATCACTTCCCACTCCGACTGAGCCGTGATCCTCCCATGTTCCAGCATCCATGGTCATGGAGCTGGCCACGCCAATAGCGGATGTTGATTTGCTGTTTGACGAAATTGCATAGTACATGTAGTAGACGCCGTCGATGTAGTGCACATCTGGTGCCTTGGAGTGAGACAAGGTTAGCGAAAGCGCAAGATGTAAATATGAAATCAGATAAGATAACGGTGTGTTCCCACCCAAAGGTTTGAACTGCTAATGCCCGGGATGCTGATTTTCGAGCCGTTGGTCAGCACGGTGCCTTCATCCTTCCAAGGGCCCTGCAGGTGCTCGGCCGTCGTGATAGTAACACCTCCTCCCGTCGAAAAGCGAAAGTATTTCCCATCGATGCCTCGTTGGATGAGGGTGGGGTCCAAGGCTTCACAACTGCCAGTGCAGTTGCCGGGGGCGTAGGCGCTCGCTAAGGAGAGTAACGAAGAAGCAGCAGCAACAAAGAAAAACAACATATTATTAGTAGGAATAGTAGTAAGGAGCGACAACAATATATATAACGAAAGAACAACGATAACAGTCAAAAAGGAACGACGGTTATAGAGAGCTGACTCGAGCAGAAGACAATTGGCCGACGACAAGAACCTCTTATACGCCCGATCATTGTCCCCTGCGTACGGAGTAAATAATATGCATCTGACATATTATTGCCGCAAAAAGAAGGGTTTCCACAAGGCGATTAGTTTTTTGGACACGGAGGAGTACATGGAGATGTACTACATACTAGTAATAGAACAGTTAGTGCCATGGAGATGCAAAAACATTAACGGGGCATGACGCTTGAGAGGAATGCTAAAAGGAGGATCAACAGGAGCAAAATCCTGGATGAACGTCTCCGCCACCACTCGCTTTCAGTTCGACTAATGGGAGATCTTCAAATAGTCTCACTGGTCGGGGATTCCTTTGTCAACATACACGTTGTCGTTGTTGTTATCGTCGTGTTTAAAGAAACGTTCACGGTTAGGGGACGCCGGCATCGCCCGATGCACTCGGCTTGATGTCAACCCACGAACGCGTCGTCGACTCGTCGTCAATCTTGAGCCTTGAGAGCCTCCAGTGCACCCTTTCAACTTTGCAGTCTCTCTCTCACCTTTTTCCGTGAATCCGTAGACCCAACAGGGGGATCTTATGACTCCTCTCGTCTCTTTGAGGTATTATTGGTCATAGGTATGGATGGATTGGCAGTGAGGCAATTGACGGTTGACATTCCTCTTGACGATGTTAGCGAATGACTCCGTACCCCGTACATGTATGTATGTACTGTACAGAGATGTACGTACTCCAGTAACTCCACGTTGTGTATATTAGAAAATAGCAAGAGAAACCATACCGTGGATGGTCTGATTGGTCTCCTGCTACTCCATAGCTGTTATTCCTATTCGGCAACCGATATGGTGGTCCGTGGAGGAGTTAGTATCACCACAAGCTTGGGACTGAGATCGGCGACAATTAGATGCATCACATATTCGGGCTCTTTAACGACAATCGATTTGTGGAGAGACTTTTTATGGAGAACACACTCCGTACAAAGCAGTTCATATATGTGACACAGGGTATTATTCTTATTCTTCGAGGCGAGAAAGGTCTTCTTTGATGTCCGACTCTGCATAAAAACCAGAGGAGGGCAATCCGTACGGCGGAATATTATTATTGCGCAGTCAACAGATTCGTTCGGTATTGAAAGCAGAAGAAAACGGAAGGAAGAAAATGGATGAGATCAAGTCCTTGACTCCTTCTGATCCTCATCACAAAAAAAAAAAGAAGAATCGATGACGCGATACGACAAATTGATGAAGAAGTCTATCTGCTATGCATATCTAGCTGGACTGCCATTCTCCGTGGTTTGTCCATAGTTCTAAGAGTGGAAAGAATAGACAGGACGGGAAAGCTCGCGTCAAGAAGCCTCTGGTCGGGCGGTGAAATCCCCGGCAGAAAATCCCCTTCACAGTCTAGACTCTACGGAGTACCGGTACAGAAATGACGTGCTTCGGCAACTATGGTAGCACTTAGTACGGTACCGACACGGAGCGAAATAACTAAAAATCACTTGCAGACTTTCCTTGCAGGAACCTAATAAATCTCTCTCATACTCCGTACTCCGTACAGCAGTAGAATATATTCACCTCTCGCCAGCTACGGAGTATCAGATTTGTCTCATTAAAGGCATATCTCCTTTAGACTGCTACGGGTACGTGATCCCATCGACATATCATAGTAGTACATAGTATGCTGAGCCATCCCTGGCTAATCCCCAGCGGGCCAGCAGTGCTGTATTGGGATATTTTACTCAGCCTTCTACTACTCCGTACTGTACATGTATATGATAGGTATGGCTGTACAGAGTACTCCGTATGCAGAAATTTTCAAGTGCAATAGTAGAAGAGATGGCCATTTATCTTCGCTGATCAGGCCCACTGCCACATAACACCAGCCAGATGTCCAACTAGATCCAGCATCATCGGGTTCGATGGAATCATTATTGAGCTGTTGGTACTCCGTACATGTACGGAGTAATATGGTTCAAGTTGCGGGAACTGTGGTTGCCACTTGCCAGAGGCTAAGCTTTTGAGGAGTCTCCGCTCATCGACATTGGGCACCGCGACGGTGTTCATGGCAGCTGTGCTCCGCTCATCGGATCCTTTTAGAATGTGTTTGGTCTTCTTCGAGATTTTTTCTTCCCTTCCCTTCTTATGTGGCGAGGTGGAGGAGCCATGCTCTGGTAACCGACAAGAGCTCGCCTTTTACACCGTTTCCATAGCCATGTGCGGAAGAGTAGTTTTATAGTGGACATCGGCCCAGCAGCGAACAGCCAGCTGGAAGGCCAGTCACCACACAAGCGCAAGTCCAACAGTTTCAGTGTCCCATAAGGTTTGCCGGTCTCCACAATACCTTTCTCTCTCTCTTTCTCTCTCCCTAGGTCTTACGTTCCGTTTCACCAAATCAGAGCTCCAACACCTATTCACGGGGAGCAAACGCCTCTAACCCTTCGGTCTCGTTGCATGCACCACACCACGAGGATGGCTGTCAGTGGAACCCCCTTTTCCGTTGACGCCACTCGGTAACTCGGAGTTTAACTGAGCTTTGAAAGGCACTGTCAAAAGGTGGCAACCAAGGCCAGACGAACGCCAGCGGGCATCAGAGCTCTCGTTATCACGGTCAGAGGGGCCAGTCCACTCCTGCTTCGACAAGATACTATCGCCTGCGACATCCCAGTAATATGCTAAAGCATGGTGGTGGGCCAGGCAGAATAGTACGCTCGAACCCAACTAATGAGTGGATTCTTCCGTGTCATGTCTGGTTTTGGTCCTGCGACAGGCTCTCAGAGGACCCTCGTCGTTGTATGTACATTGCACCCGACAGCACCGTAAGGTAATTCTCCATCGGGAGGCCGCCATCCCGCCTATGGACTCCGTACTCGAGCGATTGACCAAAAGCGTGCCTCGGCCGGATTACGTGCGTCTAGGCTAGACAACCGCAGTCCCGTCCATCGAAGACAATGCTTACTCCGTAATCTTGCGTCGCTGACATTTCAAAGCCTGGAACAGACTGACCCGCTTACCTTCCCCTGTGGCAAGCATAACGGATAAGCACCTCTCGTTCACACCGGTCCGCGAAGCGGCAACTGCAATCCTCGAACAATAATGGACAATGTTGGCACTTCCTTTTCCACAGATGGCAGCCTCTCAAGTTTGGGTATGACAGGCGCTGGGTGGCCTGGATACTGGAGGTCCAAGAAGCTCGAATCCACGAAAGGACGCCACTGTCTACCAGAGCACGAAGTGTCTTGATGCAGAAGCGACAGCCGCTGCCAGACCGAAGGGTGTTGAAAACAGTTTGCATCGCCCTTGTAAGATACGCGCTAGTCACGAGTACTGCGGAAGGACGTGAGACGTCCTTGGAAAACCCGCCCAATCAACAAAGCATGCGGTCCAGGGAAGCTATACGGAACTCCAGGACTGTAGACGCGATTCCCAATCCTAGAACAAGATTTGCAGGGCACGCGCGCACTGATATGTTCCCTCCCGATTTTACCCTCACTCTCTTTTTTCTCGCTACCCTTCTCCCACATCTTCTACTCCGCCAACGTCCACAAATTTACCTTAACAGATCGCTCCTTAAGTAAATATGCTGGCGCAAATTTGCCGCTGTACATAATTTAGAGAGCATACTGTTTGGCATGGACGCGTGTGATCCATTTGGCAAACCCATCCAATTGGTCCGGGCCATGTCGTCATGTTTCTGCGCGACAGTGGAAGCTTCCTGAACCTGATGGCTGTCCGAAAAGGACAATCCACCTGGAAACAAGGACAATGCGCCTGGAAGCGAATCGAATTCCGGTCCCACTAAGACAACAAGCCGGGAGACAGATAACCCAGAGGAGACGATATTATCATACAGAGGCTCACGACAGTCAAGTGACGTTACATATATAACGCTCATCATCATTAACGCGTGGGATATAAGCGATGCCGCCCGGATAATGAGGCCCTGACTTGAGTATCGAGTAAACAAGCATCTCCCCAATATTTAAATAGATAATGCGCCCTTCATGAATAACGCAGTCTTCTCATGATGTCTGCTGCTCGATGGCTGGCAAACGTAGCAAAATCGAGACGACTTAAGGTATTTTGCTCGATCCAGATATCCTTGACTAAACCTCTCAGCTCCTGTTCTGGTATCACGAAGTCTCTCCATCCAGGGGCTAGCCGACCAAGTTCGTTAAAGGGTAGGACCAGCTAAGTAGTAGTCATAGTCGGTATTCATGTAGGACTCTCCGGTAATAGATGTCGCGTTATTCGCTTGAGATGACTTGAGGAACGCAGTACGATGCGCTGAAAGAGGGAATGACCTTACAAAATAATCTCGGGAGTTTCGCCTTAGATTCTGATCATAACTCAAATGAGGAGTGTCTCTCAAGCCAAACGCGTATCATGGCAAGGTGCGGCACAAGCTGATAATCCTAGCCTTGCAGTTGGCAAATCCGTAGCCCAGCAGCGATCAGCCTTCCTTTTTCCGATTTCCAACCGTAACTGTTCTCGAACATAAAAGCCTCATATCATGATGGATGCCCATTGTACTCACCACGCAGCTCGAGAAAAATCAGCAAGTCAACGTACTAGGTATGTGATTTGCTGCAAGTTCATATCCAGAGTTTCTAGCATGGCTTTCACGATAAAAGATTCAAAAGCCAAAACTCTTATTTCTGCATGAAAAGAAATCGACTGTGATCGCTCCGACTCGTTCGCGACCGATCATCGCTCAGTCTGGGAAATCGCTCCGGAGGACATGTCAAGTAATTTCACGGAGTCTTTTTGGCACATTGAATCCCCGAGTTCATAATTTCAAATCATACTGACAAACAGGTTACAGACAAAGAGCAATAATAACAGAACAGGGATTACTGCATAAGAAATGCTTGAAGTGTGGTTAAGTAAGAGTACTCCGTGCCGGTAGGGATTCAGAATGGACTTTTCGCGTGAGAAGAGGTGCCAAGAAAATGCCAAGAGCGGGCAATTCTTCAAAGAACTTCTTGCCCTCGCCCAAAACTTAGTCGTTCCCCGGCTTTGTTATTGTTGTGCACGATAAGGATTACCTCCGGAATACCTCTTACTGCGAATAATGACACTCGGAGTTGCAGGTTCACATAACGCGCGTGTGCACATGGGAATACCCGGAGTTCAGATATTCGAGAACCTAGCGAGATCTCTCGGCATGTTTGAGAGTCCTGAGAAGGTTCGTAAAGTCGCTTGTCTAACTAGTACACCAAGTACTAGGTATTTGAAGCGGTTATGATGACAAACTTGAATTGAGGGAACGCTGCCTTAGGAGGGGAATTCGTTGCATTGATCGAATAGCTGCGTACGAAGCTAGCTAAACGTTTGAAGAGTTTTATACCAGGGTCGCCATCGTTTCAAAGTACGTGTGTCTCTCGGAGACATGCAAGATATGCCGCTTCGCGGATAATGGAAGAGCTACATGGAAAGGGTCTGGTCGTTTTGAAGTGATTCCAGACTTGTTCTATGGCTCGGTAATGATTCGGCATGGTTCGGTGGGCGGCATGCCGAGATCGTTTGACAGGAACAGGGGAGACGGGGTGAATGGGTGTGATGGAAAGGCTTGTTTCTTTCCGATATCAACAACTCCATGGTTCACGGTTGCTCCAACCGGTGGTCCACTCCGTATTAATCGAGAAGAACTCAGACATACGTATAAGCTGGTTGCCAATCCCTCCGGAGGAAAGTGAGGACTGTCTCTACCACAACGTCTATGCGCCCGCCGACGCATCTCCGGCAAATCGAAAAGCAGTTTTGTTTTGGATTTTCGGGGTGAGTTCTGGTTGCAAATGCTCGTTAGAAGCGTTGATCGACTGAAGGGCCTCCCAAGGGCAATCTCCAATTCGGAACAGGGTCCCTGGATTTTTATGACGGTACCTCAGTTGCGGTAAACGATGACATTGTGGTCGCTACTGTTAACTACCGTACAAATAGTACGTTGGCCTTGAGTTCCGGCTGGACGTGAAGTGTGCAACTAATTAATAAAGTCTTCGGATTTCCCAACTCGCCTGAAATCCTCATTCGGCCAACAGATTTCAGGCTATCTCGATCAAGGGTCGGCGCTCTAACGGGTCCAAGAGAATATCGCTCAGTTTGGAGGTGACCCAGGAAAAGTTACACCCTTCGGAGAGTCTGCCAGAGGCTACTCGGTGAAGCAGCTAAATAGCCAATCCTCCTTCGCCATTGCCATTTCGCGCGGCCATAATGCAATCCCAGGCCTTATTCCTATTTGGCAGCGGGACCGAAAGCTACGAAAAAGTTCTTATTTAATTTTCGTGCTCAAATGCACTGTCCTCATTCGACTGCCTGCGCAAAGTTCCAGCGGCAGATATCAAACATTACATTGAATATCATTCCTTATCCTTTCCACCGGTCGGTGGAGATGGCACTCAGGTAAATACATGTAGCGTGAAAGATATTGTCGAGAACAGAATGCTTGCAGACGTGCCTTTCTTCCTCGGGACCAACGTCGACGAGGGTCGCGCCTTCATCGGAGCGCTATGCTTATAATGGAACCGCGTCAGTAGACGCAATTCTGGAACGGATATCTCCGAATGACAAAGCACTCCAGCAAAGTATAACTGCCCAGTATGCCGGCGTTGAAGTGGAAGATGGATTTACGCTAGCGAGCAGGTACTTCTCACATACTCCATCATCATGACTAATTAGCGATCTAATTTATGCGGCAGGATCTTCAGGGATCTGAGTTTTACTTGCCCTGTATCATTGCTGTCCAACTCGGCGGCCATGAAAGGATACCTTGCTTGGAGATACCTCTACTCGGCCAGTTTTCCGAAAACAAACGCCTTTGAAAATGCTGGCGTGTATCATACCTCGGAGATCCCAGAAGTTTTTGGAACCTACCCTCTCGAAAATGAGCTTGGAGCTGCAACAGCCCAACAAGTAGGACTCAGCAATTATATGCAGACAGCATGGGCAGACTTTGCAAGGGACCCCGATTCTGGTCCCGGGTGGCCTCGTCTCGACGCCAAAACGAGCTTTGAACTCCAACGTCTGGGGGCGGACGGCTCAGATACGGGGACCATTGTGCCGTTAGTGATCGCCGATTATCCATGCGCTGTGTACCAGCTAATTTTGGCTATCAACGGTTACTAGAGGCGTTGCCTAGTATTTCAGATTGTACTGTCTGCGGAAAAGTAGGTACGTATACTGTTGATCTTCCTATGTCAGAAACCGTTAGAGCTTCAAGGTTCGATTTATGCTGACATGTCCAGGCACAGTTGTCGACAACCTTGCCATTATGGTTCAGTCTCGGCATTTGGATTTGTATTAGCCACGAGGATCATCTTTTTCGCATTTTCTTCTTTTTTCTTTGTGTTTTCAACCCAGACTTCAAACGGGGCTAGCCGCTGTCGTTATTTTAACGGCTATAACTTAATGACTTTGATCAATGATGATCTACCTGAAATGAAACGAACGTCGGCCTTGATTAAGATGAAGGCCAGCCCTAACCATGTGGACGTTGACGATCTGGGTCGATCCTTCCTGTCCGATCACGCTTGCGCCGATTCCAGAGAGGTTGCTGCTGAACCGTACGCGTTGGGTGGCTTGGCACATTTGCAAGTGGTATGTTAATATACTACCTAAGGAGTGCTCTGTACTGCCTACTATGGTAGCCCTAATACCGGGGCTGCCTTGTATTTACTCAATACCTACAACTGATTCATCAGATACCATATAGTATGGAGTAGGTAGGTACACAAGTTACCTAGGGCTTGCAAGATTAGGCCAACTCCCACTAAGGAATAAGGGACTTTTTTCACGCGCAATACGATTGGTTGGTATCAGCTGTGCTAAATATAACACTGTTAGCCTTAAACGAAACAAACCACAGCCCCGCCAGGCTCCTTGCGCTTTCCCCATTTGGGCGTGCTTACCGCGAAGAAATGATACGGCGGCGTATTTATTCTTCCACATGCAGGCTCCAACATAAATAAACACAATGCACGGAGTGCCACAGGTCTTCTCTCATGCTTCACACACCATCTACCGCGAGTCACGACCTCAACACCACTAGGTACTGCCTAAGTCAATACCAATAGCACTACCACCATGGTTCCCATGCCCGCAGAGGCGGCCGAGACAGGTTTTCACCTGCTCAAGCGCGACCTTACGACAACTCATACGCAGGCAGTTACTCTAGGAGTGATGGCCGCTTATGTTGTCGTGATCGCATTGCTTTGGAACTTGCCATATGTTCGCTGGTCCTTATGGCCTTTTAAGGTATGGCTAATAGTCAATCGGCTACCCTGAGCCTGAGGGCCTGAGCACTAGTTATTTTTCTTTGTTTACGTATGTGTAGCAATATTGACACGCATGGCAGATGCTGGTCATTGCATTCCATGAATTCGGACACGCTATCACTGCCTGCTGTACTGGTGGACGAGTCAAATCCATCTCTCTCGACCCGCACGAAGGCGGCGTTACTCACATGCAAGGTGGGATGGGCGCCGTCACCCTCCCTGCAGGTTATTTAGGCTCCTCGATTATTGGGGGTCTCCTGATCTTCACCGGATTCGACATTGTCGCCAGCAAAGTGGCTAGTATCGTTCTCGGAGTCTGCTTCTTGCTTACTCTTTGGTGGGCTCGCCGCGACTGGCTTACTATTGTTACTGTTCTACTTGCCGTGGGCCTGTTGGTGGCGTGCTGGTTCATTGCTCATGGTGAAGCACTGAGATGGGTAGTGGTGAGACGGCTACAATCATCGTTGCTACGTTGAGATGTGCGTATAACTGACCATTCACGAAAACAGCTTTTCATCGGTGTCATGTCTGCACTCTATAGTGTCTGGGATATTGTATGATACACAATCGTCACAAATCCCTGGTCTGAAGAGGAAGCTAACGAGTATGTTTAGTGTGACGACCTCATTATCCGCAAAGTAAATACCTCCGACGCTAGCGTTTTCGCTCAGAGGTATGGCGGTTCATCCCGATGCTGGGGTGTTATCTGGTCTCTAATCTCTCTGGCCTTTATGGCCATCGCTATCGTTGCTGGCATAGCTGCATTTCCTCAGTCATTCAGTCAGCAGCAGTCGGACTCAGAAAAGTTCATACCAACGTGATTTTTCTGTTTGGATTGGTAACGAGAAACCTGAGATTTTGGGGCTTTTTCTCAGAAATCCCTGGCTACGTGTACAACTTTCCCAATGCAATCTCCACTATCTAGCCCTGCTGCTTGATCTTACTCTATACTAGTATGTAATGCTTTGTAGGCCAAAGTCGGTGTACTTACCAATTAGCTGTAGCCAAATACAGTGTTCCATCAGGTCACTCTAGCAACGCTACGTACTCTGGTTGCCATTGAGAGACGGGTGTAGACTGTAGATATCCTGACTTTCGCTATTCACCTGTCGGTCCTTTCCTTTGACCGACGATTAACGCTCTCGATGTTTCGGGTCTTTCGAACTGACGGTGTCTCCGTCGGGATTAGATGTATGTAAATGTACTTGATACTCCTGTACATACTCCGTACGTGTAGGTACATACCTAATCTCACCAAAATCGATTATATTATAGGGGAACTTTCGTGCAGCAGAAGAAAAAGATATATATATATATAGACTGACAGGGTAGATAGTATTCAGAAGAATTCCCTCCATATGTATCTGTCTTCCTCACTAAAAGCTGTAGAGACATACATTTTGCTTTATGTAACGAAGCGTTTTCCGCCTCTCATGGCAATTGGCCGGTTGGTGTAGTTGGTTATCACGTATCGTTAACATTTACTCTGTATTGTTAGCGCCGATAAGGTCGCCAGTTCGAGTCTGGCACTGGTCATT
>HG983427.1:13052-25225 GCA_900006255.1 Xeromyces bisporus
ACTCTGCATGTTAGTTGAAGCTTCCAGTCAATCAAAATAYGATTKTTTTTTTTTTTTTTTTTTTTTTTTTTTTTTTTTTTGTGTTGGCGCTTCGCCAACGAGGCCATTATTGACTGCTACGTACTCCGTACCTAATGGAGAAAAAAAAATTGACTTCCCACTTCGCCATTCGCCAATAACTAATCCCTGCTTACAACATACGTATGGCTACGACCGTCTAGGCTGAAATCTCTGCTCTCGAGAACTCGGGCCGTCTGCCCGCTTCCGCCTACGAAGGGGCGACTATGTACACGACCCTCTCGCCGTGCGACATGTGCACGGGCGCCTGTATACTATACAAGATAAACCGGGTGGTCATCGGGGAGAACAAGAACTTTGTCGGAGGCGAGGACTATCTGGTGCATCGTGGGAAGGAGGTCGTGGTCTTGGATCATGATGAGTGTAAGCGGATTATGGCTAGGTTTATTGAGGAGAAGCCTGAGTTGTGGTATGTTCGTGTTGGGTATTTGCTCTTTGCTCAATGTGCTTTCATGGAGCGTCGAATATGCATTGCTATAAACTCATCTCTGACCGCAAAATATAGGAACGAGGATATCTCTGTGTGATGTCTAACGGTTATCAGAAGGCAGAAGCGCTTTTTAGTAAACGAAATCAATGAAGAATATCCAGCCGCCTGAGAGTTGCAACTGACTGCGCCGATATCAGGACGTCGTTAAACGATGTATTTCCTCAAAATAGAACTTGAGATCATCAGGGTTAACAAAAGGTGTTACGCCTGCTATTGTTAGTCCTCTGCCTTCAAACTTTAAATTCTAACCACACGCGCAGTCACTTACCGTGACCCAAATTGGCAATCCACCCTTGCTTTCCTCCATTGAAGCCTCTGACCATATGCTCAACCGCCTCGGAAATGGCAGATCTTCCTCCATACAACACGCCCGGGTCCGCATTACCTTGAATCGTCACACGTCCTCTTGCCACCCGCATAGCCTCTGCTGGGTCGTGTTGCCAGTCAAGACTGACCACGTTGTATCCCGATTCGCAAAGCTCCTCGAAACCGAACCACGCTCCCTTGGCGAAGACCGTCATGGGCACAGGCTCCAATTTCATCTCCCGAAGTTTCCTCGGCAAATTCGCCGAGATGTAGCGCAGATAGGGTAGCGAGAACGATCTGAAAGACACGGGAGAGAGTTCCCCAGCCCACGAATCAAACACCTGCACCATCTGCGCACCGGCAGCAACCTGGAGCGCGAGGTAGTCGACACAGACCTCCGCGATCCTCTGTAACAAAGCATGAGACTCTTTCGGGTACTTATATATCCACTTCTTAGCCTGTACGAACAACTTGCTCCCCCCGCCTTCGACCATGTAGCAAAGTAGCGTCCACGGGGCGCCGCAGAAGCCGAGCAGCGGTACGCGACCCTTGAGCTTATGCCGTGTGAGCGTAATCGCTTTGTAGACGTAGTCCAGTTCCACCTTGGCATCGACTTTCTTCTGCATTACTCGTTCGTATTGCCCGTCGTCCGGCGACTGGAGCGGTTCGGGGAAATGAGGACCCTTCTTGTCGACCATCTCGACCTGCATTCCGAGCGCTTGCGGAATGACGAGGATGTCGGAAAATATGATCGCCGCGTCGATGAGGCCGGCATATCGGTCAATTGGCTGGACGGTTAGAGTTGATGATACTTCGGGTGTGCGACAGCATTCGAAGAAATCGCGATTGCCCTTCGCCTCGTGGTATTCAGGTAGGTAGCGACCAGCTAGGCTCAGAGACAATCGATATTGTTAGCATTGGCTTGTATTGAAGCGATCGGGTGCAATTCACCTTGCCGCATAACCCATATCGGGGGGCGTTCTACTTTTTCGCCTGTAAATTGCCCATCAGCCACCCAGTTCGGGTCGAGTATTTTCTCGATTTAGGTACCTTTTGCAGCTCTGAGCAAGAGGTCGTTTTTTAATGGCTCGAATTGCTCCTGCATTGTGAGAACTGCAACAATAATGTAAACTGCGAAACGGATTATCGTATCGCTGTAGAGGCGGGGGAGATTATCCGCAAGCAACCTCGGATGAACCGGCTTAGCCCAACGGAAAAGCCCTAATCGAAGAAGCCCTAATCAACAAGCGTCTACAGTACGGAATATTTACCAGCCCTTATCAGAATAACCTCGATGGTTCCAATTCTATTCATTGTCCGTCGGCAACGTTTTTCTGAGTCTCTCCAGACTATACAATGACTCGTCAAGCTCTTTCTTCTGCTTTCCTTCAACAGTTGTCGGAATACTCGTTGTTCCCGCGTGGTTTACATTGGCAATTGTTGAGTCACGTATCGGCTCCCATGCCAAAGTCTCCGGTCCAGATTTGACACGGAATGCTTCAACCAATACTTGGGGACTGGGAACTTCTTTTCTCCAAGCTTGCGTCGATCCAGATTCGCGGACGCAGTCGACGGAGACCAGAATAGTGCCTTCTGCTTCATTGCTGGTTACGTCGAGGATATTGCCTGAAAGACGTATAGAGCTCTGCAGTTTAAGAGAATTATCTGACTGTAGGAGGTAAACGAGAAGTTCAGAAGACCTGCAACTTAGGGTTAGCCACGATGAACTTACTCTTGTGCATAGTCACTATATACTTACCCCTCAAGTGCAACAAGGATCAAGTTCGAGGTCCTTGTAATATCTGCAGAGTCTGCGAACGATATCGACCATATTCCACGAACCGTCACTTCTGCAGATTTCTGGGATTGATCCACCAGCGGAACCTTCTGTAGGACACGACCTTCATCCCATTTCCAAACAAGTAGATAATCGTCACCACCGCCGGAGATGAGGATCTCCGGCACGAACTGCGGAATGCAAAGCTTGCTCACGAAAGAGGTATGACCTAAGCAGTAATTTTCAATGATGTACGCTTGGGTAGGCCCACGAGATACACGGATATGCTCGTCCCGATCCGCCGTTAGTATATATTGGCGCACTGGGTGATTAGATGCGCCGGACGGAAGCGAGACAAAAGCCAAGTCTGTAAGCATTGAGACATGGCCCAGTAGCAGCTTGTGCTCGAAGCTAGGGAGATGCTTCTCCGAGGATGACTTGCTGGGGTGTTTTAACTGTTGTTCAAGTGCATTGAGGTTTCGCTGCGTATGCACTGTTAGGTTTGTTGCGGCAGGTTGGGATGGCTTTGGCCTGTTTTGCATTTGCGGATGCCGGGATTTCTTCCTTTCATCACTCTTCTCTTCATTTGGTAGCAATGGCATGGAGTACACGTCTCCGAACTTGTCACCACACAGAATTATGGTGTCTTCACAAGCCAGGACTACCGAAGATGGGCGTTTTGGCATCTGCCTATACTTCATATCAGTATGAAGTCTCCAACAATCAGCATCCATTGTCCTTACCGTGCGCTCAATTGCTGCAGAATGCCATCCTCTCCGACCCCAAGGACGCGAACGCATTTATCTTCTGCGGTAACGGCAACAAGATGCTTTGCGTTTGTAGTAGGCACCAATAGAGGAATATTGGACCACGCAACAGGAGGCTGATGATCACCAGACGCTTGAGATGCATTCTTGCTATCTTCAGCCGTGTCGTCACCAGACGCGGACATTTTCCTCTTTTTCTCTGGAGGCTCGGTGCTTGGACCTGCAGTCGGAGCTTCGGTGCTATTCTTGCTTTTCTCGTCCGCATTCTGCGGCCAAACAGAAAGTCTTTTACCATCCCCGGCAGCGTAGGAATAAATCTTGGGGCCGGAAGAGGCCAGCAGTAGATTTTGAAGGCCTGCAAGCCGCCTTTCAATGTGTCGGATGCATTGAAAGGGGTGCTGGAATGTCGCAGTCATGGTGGTTTCAACGCCGATGACACGAGAACGACCGACAATTGACCAATGACTCCTAGACGCAAAGAGTAACTTAGTAGTATACGAGCAGACAGAGAATAATACTTGATGCCGGGTTGATTTTCTACTTTTCGCAGGGCAACTTTTGTTCTCTCGGAAGTCCCTCACGTGACCGCTCGCTACGCGAAAGCCACAACAAAAATCGAAAATCGTCAATTTTCCTTCACTTGTCAAGACTCACCACAGTCACCCAAAACCACCACCACCACACCACCAGCTATTTTTCTTGCCCTTAAACATCCTATCTTCAGTACACAAGGAGAAATGGGGGGCAAGACCGACGTTAAGGCCGCCTACTTCGAGAGGTTGAGGTCCCTTCTTGATGAGTACAAGACCATCTTCATTGTCGGCATCGACAATGTCAGCTCCCAGCAGATGCACGAGATTCGTCTGAGTCTGCGTGGTGAGGGTGTTGCCCTCATGGGTAAGAACACCATGGTACGTTCTGGAGACCTTATTCTCTGTTACGGGTAGAAAGACAGCAATTGACTGATTCTATCTTCGTGAATCCAGGTCCGCCGTGCCATCAAGGGCTTCGTCTCCGAGAACCCTGAGTTCGAGCGTCTGCTCCCTCATGTTAAGGGTAGGTTTGAATAGCCGGCTTCAGTATTGCCGTCCTTCCTTGTTTTGAGCGCCAGTGGGCTTATACCCCGACTTCTACAGGCAACGTTGGTTTCATCTTCACCAACGCTGATCTCAAGACGACCAAGGACAAGATCCTCTCCAACCGTGTCGCTGCCCCCGCTCGTGCTGGTGCCTTCGCCCCCGGCGACGTCTGGCTTCCGGCTGGTAACACCGGTATGGAACCCGGTAAGACTTCTTTCTTCCAGGCTCTTGGTGTCCCCACCAAGATTGCTCGTGGTACGATTGAAATCACCAGCGACTTGAAGCTTGTCGAGGCTGGTGGGAAGGTTGGTGCTTCCGAGGCCACTCTTCTGAACATGCTGGGTATCTCTCCCTTCACCTACGGTATGACCATCTCCCAGGTCTACCAGGAGGGCCAGACCTTCCCGGCTACCGTCCTTGATGTCACCGACGAGCAGCTCGTCGAGGACCTCAGCTCCGCCATCAAGACCATCGCTACTATCTCCTTGGCCGCCAACTACCCCACCCTTCCGTCCGTTATGCACTCGTTCATCAACTCCTTCAAGAACGTCCTGGGTGTTGCTCTGGCTACTGAGATTAGCTGGCCCGAGATTGAAGAGCTCAAGGACCGCATCAACAACCCCGAGGCTTACGCCGCGGCTGCTCCCGCTGCTGCTGCTCCTGCTGCCGAGGAGAAGCCTCAGGAGAAGCCCCAGGAGGAGGAAGAGGAGAGTGACGAAGGAGGTTAGTTGCAATATACCTACTACTTTGAATGAATAGTGCTAACGATTTCTCAGGAATTGGTGGTCTCTTTGAGTAAACTGTCTGAACAATCTTGGTACTTCGGCATAATACATTTGCCATGTATAAAGCTTTATCATGACGGTTACGGGAAATTGAAAGTGACTATCATGTCTACATCGTTTATATTCTAGCATTGTATATGCACGTAGCTGTGCTCCATATATCTATAGCAACGAGGTGAGTTTGAAGTCTCTTTCTTCTAAACCTTTCCCCACAAAACATCCCGGCGAATGATTAAAACTTTTTAACCCCGAGCCGACCTATGTTGGCGGCACTGAAGATTATCAAAATGCAACAACACTCTAATTTTTTCATGACGCCTCTTGACAACACTGTTTACGATTTTTTTGCATTGGCATCGCTTTTGACTTGGCCACTTGCTAATTGCTTTTATCCACAGGTATGGACATGCCCTCATGGCGTCGTAGACGATGCAATCGGCCTTCCGTAGGATACTGTAGGAGTGTCACTCACAAGACACAGCATCGTGCCGCGGTTGATAGCGAAATCCAAACCATTCATTCCATTACAACAAGTCATGATGCACCCATGCCATGTCAGATATATAAATTAGTGAACTAATCTGTACGAGTTATGGATATAAACAAAGGTACACTACGGAGTACTTTATACAACCATCACGACGCAGCACCATCATCACCACCCCTGCCAAATCGACCCCCAAATCCACCCAAATCCCGTCTAAAGAACTTGCCCAGGATACTAAGGTTATTATCGTTCGAGTTCGTAGTGCTACCACTGTTACCCTCCGCCACCTGCGACGCAGCTGTCTGCTGCTGCTGCTGTTGCTGCGTCGTCGCCGTCTCAGACGACGGAGCCGTCGCGGACCCGGACCCAGAACCAGAGGTAGAGCCAGCACCCGCGCCTGCAGACGAAGCCGCCGGTGCGCCCGAATAATTATTAGTACTTGCACCACCACCACCGCCAGCGGAAACATTACCCGTCGCACCGCGGGAGGCGGAGGAAGTCAAACTAGGAATCGGGTTCCCAAACCTGTCCACACCGTCCTTAGCGGCGGAGATAAGAGCGGACCCAAGCAGGGATGGATCAAACCTTCCCGGCAGCGCAGACATTACCGCGGGGCTTGAAGCTGCAGCATTTGCACTTGCGTTCGCGTTCGCGTTTTGCTGGCTCTGGTTCGGGTTCGGGTTCGTGTTCGTGTTCGGAACCGTGTTCAGAAGCGGGTTGCTAGTTTGCAGGTTACCCTTGTGCCGGTCCGAGTCGCGGTGGACCTGGAACAGCTCGACGAGTTGGTTCTGCTCCTGGCGGCTGCGGATGCCCTTGACGTCGAGGATTCGGCGGAAGTTGGCGTTGCTCTTGTCGGCTATGTGGAGGAGGTATGCTTGGACTAGGGCTTCTGGTGGGGAGGGGTGGACTTGGAGGGTTTTTAGGAAGGGTTCGATTTTGGAGAAGCTGAGGTTGACGCGTTTGACGAATCCTGTGGGCGCTGGGGGTGGGAGGAGTGAGGCGAGGCCGGTTTTGAGGGAGTATGAATCTAGGAGCATCTTGTTGATGATTCCATACAGAGTCAGCATTGCAATGGTACAGTATCCGCCAGAGTAATCGGCCAAAAAAGTTGCAGAGACATACCTGTTCTGCCCCCGTTTCCGAGATCGGCTTGCACTGGAAAACATTATTGCTGAACAAACTTGACACATGCTCGACGACATGATCAACAAAAGCACGAGCATACTGATGCTTATGCAGCAGGGGCAGAAACTCCTCAGATCTCGCCTTAGCTTTAGACAAAATCTCCCCGACGTAAGAACTATGATCATTGACCGTCTCCAGCTTACTCCAAGGAGTGTTCCGCATTTCACGCCAGCATGGCTCTAGATCAACTTCCACTCTGCGCACAAAGGCCCGGACGGCAGCCGACGCGATGCCCATGAACGAATCCGCCTGGCTCTGTAAATCCACGATCGGCTTCAGCGACTCGTCAACCCGGCCTTTGATTTTCTCTTCCAGTTGATTGCAGGTCGTGTAGCAGTAGTCTGCAGTATTTAGAACCATGATCAGGTCTTCCACCGATGGCACCTTGGACGGGGTGAGACCCGAAGGGCGCTCGCTGATGTAGTGGAGGAGGATCTGTTGCGCATACTGGTCCAGGTACTTGGCGAATACGTTTGCCAGTTCGGCAAGGCTTCCGCCCGTCGAGAGTCTTGCGCATTGCTGCAGGGAGTGTCGGTAGAAGGTGAACAGCTCCGTAGACGACGAGATAACGGCCTGCGAGTTGAATTCTTCACCCAACGGCTTCAGGGGCTGTTGGCGGTACTTGGGTATCAAGGTAGCAAGCTGTTTATCCTGAGATTCCACCCATAGACTGAGGTATGGCTCGAACGCTCCCGAGATCGTTGGGCTAAAGACCGACACTTCGTTTGAGGCAAAGGTATCGGTTGAAGGACGGGAGTCCGTAGCAAATCGCCGCTCCAGAGCATGTTCGAAATCCAGCGTCTCCTGGAGACAGGAAAGAAGCAGGTTGACATCGATTGTTTGCCCATTGCGCACGCTTCTTGCGAGGATCCCTTTGAAGTCGTTCCTGGTCTCCTCGCAAAAGACATTCGCCAGAATCTCGTTCACTCTCCACGATGATGGGAAGATACCCGCATACTCCTCGTCGTAGCCTCTCAGAATGCGTCTGAACCACGAATACCGCCGCGATATGTTGTCCAGCGACCCAGCCTCCTCGTGATTCCTAAACACCTGTCTATATTCGCGTAGTTGCGCATTGCAGTACCACGTAACCAGCCTGGACCTCGCATGATCGCCCAACGCATCCATAACCAAACACCCCTCGGCCAGTATCTCCCTTTTCTGCACAACCTCCCCCCTGGAAGACGCCAGCTCAAAATCCTCGCAGACCTGTTCCAGCAGCTCGCGCTGAATATCCGCCACATTCCTACTAAGCGTAGCAATCTGATCAATAGACCGATACGACCTAAAATGCGCCATGAGCTGAATCACCGCCTGAACCAACTGAGAGCAGTCCCGGTACTGTCTCGTGCGGCTGAGAGCGCGCAGCTGCTCGTACGCCGTCGTCAGCATCTGCAGCCTCTTCAGCGCCGTCATGGACAGCGTGAGGTTCCTCTTTGCGTTGTCCAGCTGCTTTATGTCCAGCGTCATCTCCGTGATTGCCTGCTCGGTTTTCAGTGCGCGTTCTCGGACGTCGTCGATTTTCTTGAATAGCTCGGTTAGGTCGGATTTCGCGGCCTGGATGCGCTCGACGCTCTCCGCGTTGGATGTGACCTGGTCTTCGACCAAGGTGTCGATGTTGTCGTCCAGCTCATTTTCGTATGTCCTGAGGCTCCGAGAGACGTGGAACACAGAGGGGAGCGTGGATGGGTGGGAGAAGATGGCGTTTAGGTGTTCAGTCGGGTCGTATTCAGCTTAACTCGCAGTGTTATTAGCAATAATGTCCTTGTTTACTCGAACGTCTTTCCTTACCTGCGTCTAGAGGATCGGCATCGGAGGCCCCGTTGGGTGGCATATGGCCTACTGCGGAGGTGGTCGTGGACATTCCATTAGCTCTGCGTCAACGGCCACGCATTTCACGATGAACCTGGGAGCGGTGCGTAGTAGTAGATAACCGGTTGAGAATTCCTGGTCGGGAGCGGTTGGACTGTGGTTGGCGCAGCATCAATTGACAGCTTGGCGGGTTGATGTAGTCATATGTACCACCAGGTACCATCCCGTGCAAAATATATGGAAAACCCATAGAGATGCTACAAAACGCTACAAGTCGCTACAAATCTTCTTCTAATACAGGTAGTAGTTGTCGTTTTCTTCTATATAGCCCAAAATCAACCGCCATAAGCCTCAAGTCACATTAAATAATAGTACAGATCAACGTGAAACGATCGTAAGCCATTCGCCAAAACCCATGCAAGCAATAGATGCATCCTGATATAAAAGAAGCGACCTCATAACACCACCAAGTTCCGAGAGCAGGGAGGGAGGGAGAGAAAGAGAGATAGAGAGAGGGAGAGGAAGAGACGGAGAGAAAGGCACAAGCAAGAAGAACAATCTGCGTTCTCACTGCGGTATCGTGCCAGGAAGAAATACGTCCGCCGGAAGTTGGCCTTGAACCTGTGGTGAAGTATCACATCAGTATATACACGGAGATAACGCGCAAGTCAAAGAGAAAAGTTGTTATCTTACCTTGAGCTCCTCAAAGTTCTTCAAAGCGGCATCGACGTTCCAAGCATTGCTATCGAGTGCCATATGGGAATACTCCAGGGTCATCTTAGTCCTGTCACTGAGCTGCAAGACTAACTGCTCTTGCTGCACTTGCACGTCGGTTTTTCCTGGCGCCGGCATCCCATAGCCAGTTTGTGCCAGTGGTTGACTCGGCTGGGGAGGTTGAGGTTGAGGTATGACCGGTTGCTCTCCCATGCTCCATGCTTCATGTCCGCCATACGATCGTAGGCATAGCGCGTCGTTGATGACTCTCAAGCTGCCAATGCCACCGCCCGGGCCAAGGATAAACGTTCTGTCGAAGCTGCGCACGTCTATACCGCCCGACGTGTTTACCTCCTCGAATTTTCCATGCGCCATGATTATAAGACCGCCAACGCCGGTTTCGCTCTGCCCGGAAGGGTCAGGGAGTCCCGGCATAGGATGGCATTCAATAAGCCATTCTTCCGGGTGCGAAAGCATGTCCGGATGCCTTGTCTGAGGGAGCTGATTCCACAATTCACGAATCTTGTCTACACCAACGTACACGCGAGACATCCGAGCGTTAAGGTGACTGATTTTCAGAAGATTCCTGCTCTTTTTAATGTACTGGTCCCAGCCTGCAATTTCTGTTTGACGTGCTCTGGGAGCCGACTGATTAACGTTGAGGGAAAAGGTGGAATGCGCGTCATAAACGCCATTTAGAAGATCTTCGCGATTGTTATCATATCCAGCGAAAAAGGCACGGACGAAATTCTCCCCAATCTGAGACTCATCCTGGAAATACGGCGCCTGAACTGGAATGGGCGATTTCTTCTGGGCAGCAATATCCTCCGGTGTCCGGACCTCCATTTTGTTCAAAATCCGTAGTTTTGGATACCATTTGAGCATAGTGTCCTTGAACGTGGGATCGACACTGAAAGGGCAGCCAGTAAGATCGAGAAATTCAAGATCGCGAAACTTCCAGCGCCAGCCCAGTAGCGCTTGGGCGTCCTTGAAGTCATTATTCGATAGATCGAGGTTCTTCAGGTTCGGAAACGTTTGCGCGAGAGTAGTGACGACACTGATGTTCGGGAGTTGGTTGTTCGCCAGGCTGACACTTTCCACCGTCTCTTGCCTTCTCGCGGGGGTGTCGATATTCATCTCCCATACCTTCATCAAGGCAGGGAAAAACTTGGATTCGGTGGATGTGCTATTGAAGATACCCATGGCTAGGAGATCGGGGTCGTGTGCCAAGTTCGACAAGTCAAGGACCTTTGTATCTTGGTAGTAACGCTTCACCAAAATCGCAGTCATCCTGGACTTTGTGTCCGCTGTCGACGAGGACGTACTGCCGTTCGCAGCGGCATCTAAAGTCACCTGCGGGTCCAAGGTCTTCTTGGCAGAATCGCCGTAGAATTCCGTTGTTAAAGGAGCGCCAGCAAAAGTGTAGCCACTTATTTGAAGCATCCTACTCATCAACTCCGGACGAACAGAGACTATAAGAGAATCGCCTTCGACGCGCGACTAATTAATGTTAGCAAGGCGTATAAAACCTTGAAACTCGCAGTCACCCAAAGAAAGAGAACACGCGGACGCCTAATGCACGAAGGAAAGGAAGGATTGTTTGGCTCCTCGTCTCCTTCGATCAGTCATTCCGGAACATCCCTAGGGGGAGGCGAAAAGAAAGTAACAACGAGAATGCACCGGCAAAGAGGACGACGCTGCGGACGTAAAGGATGTCGGTGGTGACCGCGGACTATTCTTAATTGCAAGAGTCTTTTTGTGTGTGTGTGTTGTTGTTGCACATACCTTAGTTATCTTTGCGCGCGGCCCGGATGTGAAATTGGGAGGGTTGAGTTTCTTCTCCAAAAACGCAATGAGGCTTTCAACTCCACCGTCTCGGTTCGTTGCCGCCTTGCTCTGTCGCCATCCACTGACTCTGACCTGCTCCAAGCCAGTTCCAGCATTCGGTTTGCCGTGTCTGATGTTTGCCTGAGACGGACTGTTGGTTGAGATGGCGTTCTGAATAGCATTCAAGGTTCTGTCGCGGGTATTCGAGTGTCTGGCATAAGGCGCCGACCGATCAGAGTCACTTCGACCTCCCCTTTTGCCCCCGCGAGCTCCTCCACCGGCTCCATCCATGTCCAGGTCACCATCTCGGTCGGCTCTTGTAGGACCCCGCTTTCGAATCCCGCCGCGGTCAGGAACGTTAGAACGGCCGCGTCCACCCTTGGAGCTTCTCATATTGACCTCGGACGAAATTTGTTCTGGAGGAGTGAGAAAGGGCAAGGTGAAGTATCGGGCTTAATAGATGACTCGAAACGCGGACTCGGCCTCGAGGCCACGCGAGAACGAAGCGCAGCCGGAGAGCGCCTTAGTACGAAAATTTCTCCGTCTGCATGCAGTTGACGAGCAGAAAGATATTTGTATGCGGAAATCGATGAAAACAGGACTCTAGTGAGGATGAATAGGTTGTAACCCTCGACGAAGAGGTTAAGTCATAAAGAGAAGAGAAAGAAGAAACACAGTCAAAGGCGAAAACACCGAAAACAGTCCCGCACCAGGCGGAATCAGGCAGAAACCAGGCAGAAATTAAAGTCACGTGGTAATTGCCTAGCACGTGATAGCACGTGGAAGACAGACTAACCGCAATGGGAAGTTACTGAGATCAACCAATGAGAAGCCGTAGTCTGGCCTTTCAAGCAATTGCTGATTTG
>HG983429.1:4792-18142 GCA_900006255.1 Xeromyces bisporus
CGCCTCCGCCCTCATCGTCATCTCATCCAATCCGCCTGCGATCGCGTGTCGAAGACATTCAAACAGACCGTCTCCTTCGACCAGGTAACCGCACCGAAGCCACTTCCCGACAACTGGCCCCTGGAATGGGGACTGGCAACGAGCAGCGGCGCAGACATCTAGGATTGCAACAAGAAAGAGATACGGAAAGTGACCGAGCAACATTGGCGTCGACGATGGGAGCATGACAGAAGAAGCCGGACAGCCGAAATCTCGTGGGAACCAGACGGCAAGTTCTTGTCATTGAACCGAGGGCTGCACAAGGCCCAGTCTTCGCTTGCCACCCAACTGTCAACGGGGAAGATTGGTCTGAATGGCTTCCTTTATCTGAGGAAAGTACCAGACCACCCCTCACCACGTTGTGAGGAGTGTAATGTCTGGGAATCCCCCCGGCATGTCACTGTATTTTGCCGGCGATACAGTGACCGCCGCTGGGAACTCAGGGAAGGAGGTCATTTAGACTTCAATGAACTGATGACGACTCGAGGAGGATTGAACAGACTAACGAAATGGTGGTTAAGGATTGGGCGCCTGGGGATGTACTCTGTTGCAAACGACTTAATTTCTGACTGGTGATTTCTGATTGAAACTGTGCTTGCATTGTTTTGTGCTCATAATATCTTGCTTTGTTAACGGTTTTACCGTGACTGTTGTTGTTTTTCTTTCTTTTGGTACTTGTTGACACTTCACTTTTGGATACTGCTGTTGTTTATTTTCAGTCTTGTACATATTTTGGATGGATCCGAAGGCCGCTCCAGTGGCCAAATGGAGTAACTTGTTCTTCTTGTAGTTGGTTGAGTAGAGTTGAGGGGAGGATAGTGTTGGATGCTACAGTAGATAAGTTACGGAGAAGTAAACAGACGCGACATCGACAATAATCGACATTACGGTGTTGCTGTAATTTAATACGCAGGAAGCTCACCAGTTGTCACGTACGAGGGACTTGAAGCGTCACCACACCACTCCAAAATGCAGAAATTTTATTTTGAAAGCTGTCAGGAGGTTCCTGAGCACGGCCAAAATGGTGTCCTACGAGCTTGGATTTCAAAATTCATGTTGAAGCCCGTCAGGCCAGAAAAGTCAATATTACAGATTTTACACTTGAGTCGACCGATTCTGACCCGCGATGTCACAACCCCCATTACGGACTACGAACCGCTTGATATTAATTCAATTCTAGGCTTGATTGATAGAGAATTTGGCAGATTTATTACATAATGACCTTTTTATTGTAGAAAACTTGTTGTGGGCGTAGAAATGGTTGGAAATGCAAAAGGGGGGAATTTTTCGACATTGTGGTGTTACGATTATCGACCGACATTGTGGTGTGGCGCACCTACAAGGCCCCCATTGTAGATGCGTCTGGCACGAGTACTTAATTATCTGCTGGCATATGCTGATTCGCCATGTCGGGTGCTCACTGCGGCACGCCAGCACGCCTGACGCCCCAAGGGAGGCACGGGGAGCACGGACCACCCACTAGATAGTAGGCGGTAAATTCTGCTCCCGCCTGGCGTAAAATCATTAGTAATAATAATAATAATAATTCCCGAGACAAGACACGGCCCAAAGCAAACAAATGCTACAGCCTTATATGTACGAATTTTACCTCGTATATTCAATCTTTAGCAAGAGGAATGGTAGAAACTACAATTATTCTGCAGACTCCAAGTACCCTGTCCCGTCGTTGCCCGAAACAAGAAGAGTGCAAAATGAGTCAGAAGATTTCAAACACTCCCTTCCTGCACGGTGGTGCAGGCGCCTCCTTGGTCTACCACGACGAAAACCTGAGACCCACTCTCCAAGTTGGAGCTCGAAGCGGGATGGCTCTCTCCGAGTTGAGCGCTCGGCGCGAATCGGATTGGGCATTCCCGCGGGTCTCCCGCGGCCTCGTGCCGTGACCGGATCGCCGACTGTCAGACTAGGGTTTCTAGGGTTCCTGACCCGCAGATAATGCTGTAGATGGGAATGGCCCAGGAAGAGGGCCAGCCTGCTGCTAGCTCGAACCCCCAGCAGGCTGTGATTACAAGGAATACCCATGCTAGCCTCTAGGGTCCCAGACTCCCGGTGCGCAACGGACGCTCCTTCTCGGCCCTGCACTTGAGCTTCTCTAAGTTGCTGGATACCCTGAGGCAGCTCAGGGCGACAGGATGTCAGGCGGCGAACACAATCCTGGCAGTATCTCCTGGAACAGAGGAATATTCTGCTACACTTAGGGCCTTGTAGACTGTAGTAGCCGCAATCTCAATTCTCGATAGCCCAGATGCTCTAGGTTTGGAACTTTGGCGTGTGTCATTTAGAAAGCAATGATGACTAATGTGGCCGAATTGAATTAATCAGTGGGTGTGCATGGGTGTCCATATAGACGTCAGGGGTGTCCATCTAGCAAAAGCCAAAACAAAATCCAACTTTAACACTACAAAGACGACGTCAACGCCCTCGCCTGGAGTAGGCCCACTCAGCACAACGTCCGCATCCTCAAGAAAATCCATGAAGAAGAATAATTAGTTCTAAGTTACTCCATTTGGCCACTGGAGCGGCCTTCGGATCCATCTAAAGTACATACAGCAATTATGGCAAATACATAACTGTATTCATAAATAAAAGTCAAATGAGTACCAAAGCGAAGGAAAAAGAACAACAAGAATCGCGGTAACCGTAATACCAACTGTCTAACCCTCAATCGAGTTGTTGGCAATTGCATATGGTTGGGGACATCTATAACCGACATGTTTTGGTCCCCCATTTCAAAACCTATCGACACCACGAACAAAACTCGTATCGTAATTTTAAAACTGGCATGCTATTATTTCGATCCCGCGCTATCGTTTCCCAGAAGAAGAGAAGAAGAATGTACCCCATTTGGCCGCTATACGGCCCTCGGATGCATCTCTAATATATACAATACAGAGAGAAGCTGGCATACCCAGGTACAACTCTCGAAAAGTTTCAAAGCAGTAATCATGTTATGAGAATTCAACATAGTACCACAGAAGTGAAATAAAAGTAAAACAAAACAAAAACAAAAGAAAGCAAAAGAAACAAAAGGAAAACAACTACTCTTCCCCTTCCTGGCCACCAATCAATCGACCGGCGACCACGTACATCCCCAACTTTCCAATTCGAAGCCACCATTTGGTGAGCTTCTCCACCCCGTTTGCCGTTGTCAGTAATGCCTTGAAGTCCAGTCGGTCTTCAAGGCGTAACTGATCTCTTGTCTCCTTGTACCGCCGGCAGAAAATCGTTACATGCTTGGGTGACTCCCAGACACCGCACTCCTCGCATCGCGGAGAGGGACACTCCGGCACCCTCATCCTCCACAAGAACCCGTTCAGTCCAACCTTGCCCGACGACAGCTGAGTAAGGAGAGAAGACTGTGCTTTGTGTAGTCCTCGATTGAGAGCGAGGAACTCGCCCTCGGGGCTCCAATCAATCTCAGCTGCACGACTCTTCTTGTCCCGTTCCCACCGGCGGCGCCAGCGGTATCCCGTGACTTCGTGTAGCTTTGATTTGTCGAAGTCCCAAACGTTTCCGGTGTCGTTGTTGAGCCGGAGTTCACACTCTAACGGCCAGTCATCGGCGAGAAGCTAGGGTCCGATGACTTGGCTATAGGGGGCACTTATTTTGAAGGTCCGGGATATGCGGTTACAGGCGGACTGGATGGTGGTTCGGTGTTGGCGTAGACGGGCGGAGGCAGCAATGACTCGTTGAGTCAAGATTAGGTCAAGGGGCGGAACGTGGGCCATGGTGTGGAGGGCGGATGTAGGAGTGGCCTTGTAGGCACCGAGTACTTGTCGAAGACAGTTGTTCTGAGTGATCTGAAGTTCACGGAGGAGTCGAGGTTGACGCTTGGCAAGGGGGCTAAACCAGGCGGATGCCAAGTAGGTGATCACGGGAAGCACGACCATCATGTACACTTTTCTGGCTTCCGCCATGGGTAAACCCCAGGTCTTACCGGTCAGTCGACTCAACGCCAACGTTTGCGTCTGGAGTTTCGTTGCGAGGGCGGCTCGGTGGGCGTTCCAGGACATTCGAGGATCAAGGTGGAGGCCAAGGATGCGCACGCTATTGGTCGGCGGACGCTAGACGTCTCCCAGTCGGATTCCGCAGTTCAAGTTGACCTTTCGACGGCGAGTGAAATGGACTAGTTCGCATTTGTCAGGAGCAAATTTGGTACCATGCCGAGGGGCCCATTCGATGCATCTCTCATGTACTCGCTGCAGAATGCGAACGTTGTGCTGTGCCGACCGACTCCAAGCCAAAGCATTGACATCGTCGATGAATCCAATTGCCTGAGCGTTTAGATCCGTTCGATTGCAAATCTCGAGCAGCTCCGAATTGTAGAACAGGAATAGAATTGGCGAGATCGGGGAGCCCTGGGGGATGCCGGCAGTGGGATCCGTTTCGCGCTGGTCGAAGCAGAGGGTTGTCTTTCGGTCGAACATGAGACTTGAGATCCATCCCACTAGGGACTCGGGAACCTTTTTCCGCCGCAGGATATCGATGGAGCCGCCCGTGTACGATGTGATCAAACGCGCCTGACATGTCTAGCATACCATGCTCTTCAGCCAATTGTGCGAGACACTGAGAGGTTACAGCTTCGCAAATCTTTCCCAGAGTGTTCAGCAGTGCAATTGGTCGCCAGGACTTGGCCACAGTGTATTTCCCTTTACGTGCTTTTCGAATGACGACCGTCTTGGCTGTTCGGAAGGCTTTTGGGACATATTGCCAGTCCCAGCAAGCTTGGGTAAGCGTATGTAGAGCGGCGATGAGCGGTTGGTCCATGGCTTTCAGAAACCCAGTTGGTATTCCATCGGGACCGGGAGCCTTCCATGGGGCAGTGCGAGCGAGAGCGGATCGAATCATGTCTGGGGTAGTCGTGGGACAGGGGAGGGGCGTCGGGTATGTGCGATGAGGGATGTCGGAAAGATCAGCGTCAGGAACCGGTGGAAAGAATTGGCGATGAAGGATGTCGGCCTTCTCGGGGAATAGCGTGGCTAGGCTTCCGTCTGATCGTTCAAGGGGCGGCATGATTGGCGGTGCAGGTGGCAGATGGCTTCTGTCTTTTGGCCAACGAGTCAAACTCCAGATTCCTTTCGGGCTGTCTTTGGCTTCGCGCACCGCTGTCCGCCAGGATCGTCTCTTGGCGTCTGCGATGGCTGACTTCTTCTGTTTGGCGACTTTGTCGATTGTAGGTTGGGGGCGTCCCTGGCGCCCGACCTTTCTCTCCTGACGGACCAGCCGAGCAATATGGCCGTTCCACCACGGGCACTGACGCTTCATCGGTCCATTCCTACAAGTCGTCGGGACAGTTCTGGACGCTAATTCGAGCGTAAAGCCTTGTAAGTAGCGGGCGCAATCGTCGATTTCTGTGTGTGATGCGAGATGTACCGGCACATGTAGGGACTGAGCTCCAGCTTTGACTTGTTCCGGATCCATTTTCTTCCACTGGAATTTGGGCTTGGGGGGCGGTGGGTCGATTGTTTGAGGATTGAGTTGAATCGTCGTCAAGAGCGGTAGGTGATCGGATCCGCAGTCTGCTGGTGCGTAGTAACCGTGTGTCTCGAGTCGGTCATGGAGCGATGTCGAAACGAATGCTAGATCCAATGTGGAAGTCTGTTCGTGCCTCTGCCAGGTAACCAAGCCCTTCGGTGTGATCAGTTGAAGACCATGGGCTTCAATGATCTCCAAGAGATTGGTGGCTAACTGGTGTGAGCTACCACGTATGCGGTTACTCCATTCTCGATGATGGAGGTCGAAGTCACCGAACAGACCGACCATATCATTGGCGTTTTGAGAGAGTATATTGTCGAGTTTGAGGATGGGGCTACCGGGGTTGATAATGGCGGGCTGGGTGGGAGGGTTGTAGAGGGAGATGATGGTGAGACATTGGTTGTGGACGGTCAAGGAAAGGACGGTCAGGTCGGGGAGATATACGAAATCAAAGTCATGGGCTGTTAGGTTGCGGTTGAGTAAGATGCATGCACGGCTATGGGAATCGTTTGGGTAGAAGGGGATGAAGGGGCTGTTGGAGGCGACGTAGGTGGCGGACATGTCTCGTTTTTGCGGGAGGCTCGGAGATGGCGATGATATCGATGTCATGCGTTTTTGGATCGGCTGTCAAGGCCTGCATGACATCCGGGCTGCGGTGAACATTCAATTGGACTATTTTAATTGTCATATTCACGTCATCGTCGGAGTCGGAGTCTTCGTTGTCGTCGCGAGGCTTGGCGATTCGCTGTCGGGATGGAGCAGGCGGTGGTGTTTGGGGTATTTGGCTCGGCTTTGGCTTAATCACGGGCGCGAGTCGTTGCTTGCCAGTTGCTGTCAACGCCTCTCGATGGATCATGCCCCCCGGAGGTACGGCAAAAAGGCGGGGGCGGGCAGCGCGTGTAGCTTCTACTCGACGTAGTTCTGTTTGATGAGCAGGGCAGGCTCGCTGGCCCGCAGCGTGACCCTTGACGCCGCAGTTGGTGCAGCGGTGCTCCTGAGGCTTTTCGGCATGTTTACACTGGGTGTGGTTGTTGTTCCTGGGACGAGTAAAGAGAGCAGGCGGCAGGTTTCCGGCAGTGACCAGCGGTATGGTTATATCCCTGGCATCGATAGCAGCGGATAATTAGGCACTTGGAGTCAAAGAGCTCCACGTCGTGCAGTTCATCGTCGATTATGGCGCCGGAGTTGATCAGGTAATCCGCCAGTTCAGGCGTCTCGCAATCGACTAAAAGCGAGCTGAATCTCCTCTTCAGGAATGTTCGCTTCCTCCAAGTCGTCTTTGCGATGTTTCCAAGTTTCTCTGCCCCGGGGTTCTGTTCGATCAAGGACTTCTTATTCTCTTCTTGTTTGTCGTTAGGGAACAGAGTGGTCTTCAGTCCATGTATTAGGACTGCGTAGCGTTTGGGTCCCACGGCGTTTTCCCAGTCTTTGGCGCAGGCTAAGGCAATCGTCTTTGTCTGGGCTGCATCGGCAACGAGGACGACATCGCCACTCGGCAGCTGCCTGGCTGTATTGAATTTACCTCCTTTAGTGGCAGGCTGGATTATCGCGTTTACTTGGCGCAAAACTTGGTCCTTGTCGAATTACGCCCCTTCGGGACAGCGGACGCGGAGTTCTCGGAGCTCTTTGGGTGAGGAATGATGGCTGGTAGCACCGGCTGCCGATGCATAGCTGGCGGGAGCGGGACTGGGAGGCGACGATTTGGACTGAACAGCGGTGGCAGTGGATGCTGCAACTTGAGACAGTGTCTCTTGCATGCTCTTGACCTTCCTCGCGTATAAATCTGCAACGGATGCGGTGAATTTTCCGAGGGCATTGCGGATGCCAGTGGTAGCTTCATGTTCGTCGAGGGCAGTGTTGAGCTCAGTTACGAAGATGGCAAAGCTGGATTCGGCAGCAGGGACGGGAGGGGTTGCGCCTTTTGGTGCCGGAGCAGCCTTCGTTGCGGTGTTCTTTCGTTTCGGTGGCATTTCGTGGTGTTGAGCCAGCCGAAATGCGGTGAAACGGTTTGCTGCGGCAGAATAACCGAAGGCGGTTGTCCATTAAGAACACGAAAAAAATTTCCAGTGTCTTTTCGACGATTTTTACCACGGTCGCATCCGGTGAAAATGACGGAATGAAAAGTGAGATTCGAGTGAGATATAGAGCTCGACGAGCGCTATAACTTAATGTAAAAATCGAGGTGTTTCGAGTCCCGATTTCAAAAATTTAGCTCGCTCAGAAGTCCTTTCCTTCCAGTCGTTTCCCAGAATCAAAATTGGTTAAGCTGTCTTTCCTGTGGCGTCAATAGGCTTTGAAGTTGGGACATTTTGTATGGGAGACCCTTCAGAAGTTCCTCCTGGCAGAACGTGAGCTACTAACCCTATATGGAAGGCGGTACCTATTTAGGAAGGCGGCAAGCGTAAATAAGGATAAGCCAGTTGGCCAGTTTGCCAATTCCCACTTGATTTTTGTCCATACACTCGTTACAGCTTACGGCATGTTTTCCTTCATCTCTACGCACTCACTGTAAGTTCTAACTACAACCTTATATCAAACATGGCCTGTCAAGCTGGGTTACCTAGTGACTACCACTTTGAGCTGTCAGACACTTGCCGATGTACACACGCTCCTTGAAGGCCTCCGTATTATAGCTGTGACATTTGTTTTTGTTTTTGTGCGGAACAAAGATCCAACACCGGAGAGGAGGTGCGGCCCCCGACCGGGCACAGCTAACAGGGAGTCGAACCCCACTCGCCCCTCCTACCGTTGTGTAAGTTATCGGGTTACCCACACCGGACACGCCCTATCTTTTCTGAGAGGGCCGCTGCCGGTATGGCCCATCGTTCGCGAAATTTAGACACTGGAACTCTGGTAAATCCTTGGTATTTAGATATGTGTACCTGCACTACATTCTCTGTGTCCCTTCGGCTAGCCGGGGGACAAGTCCATTCGGTCTTGGTCGACCCTCGCTGGTGTAGGGGGTCTAGCTTCTTGCGTCGGTACTTGCAGGCAGGCTGGGCCCTTCAGTATACGCAGGTTCTTCGGGGCTTCGCCCCATATTCTTTGGAAGTTGGTTTCATTGTATGCGCCATTTTGGTATCGCCTAGAGAGGCAGAGGGTGCGTTCAGCAAGGATTTGCTTTCGGAGAAGTTCGCGAAAGTATCCTACGGCTGCATCAGGGTGCCAGAGCTGGTGTTTAAGTTGAAAGGAGCGAGATAGGTATGCCTTCCATAAGCACCAGACGGCGGTCTGCTGCAGGCTGCGCCACCGATGACCAATTTGTCGCCCTTTGTATGGACAAACAGCGACGAGGGCTACAAGGTGTTCCATACTTTCCATACTCTGTGGGATAGACATGGGCCAGGGGGCGCCGAGTGCTATCCAAATTCGTTCCATTTCAGTCCAGACAGCTTGGGCGACTGTGCATGATATCCAAATGTGGTGGGCATTGAAGTCTCCTTGGTGGATCGGACAGTCCTGTTGGAAGGGCTCCAGCCAGTGCAGCTGGGAGCCTGTCCTCACTCGGCCATGGAGCATTCGCCAGATGAGATCACCAGCTTTTCGGATCACGAAGTCGCGCTGTGTCGCCCGCCAGAGGCGCTGGGCTGAGAGTGGTGGTCCAGTTATCCTATTGAACTGATCTTGTGGCCCTTTGGTCAGGTGAGATCCAATTACCCCATTGAGTCGGCGCGCAACCAAGGCCTTATAGGTCATCTTGTAGGTTACGGCTTCAATAGGGGTCTCCTCCGGGAAGATCTCCTGTCTGGGAGTAGGGGTGGGTCCACGTTTGTAGGGGGTTGGTGGACGAGTAAGGCTTTCCAGTCTGGTGGGATGGCATCCATCATCAGTCGGATTGCGCGCTTGGCTCGTTCCTGGTCGTTGTGCTGAGGTGGGATCCGGACTATGGGGGTTCCAGTGTCGGGGTTCCAGACGTCCCCGATGACACGGGCCCCAGAGTCCCAGATCTTCTTCATAATGGCTGAGTCCCATCGGCGGGTGCCGACTCCATGTGACGTTCCAATACTGGGGTGGTACCAGAAGTTGGTGTCAAGGACATCAGCCGTGGTAGCGGGAGGCCGGCGGCGAAAGGGGGAGTCGGGCCATGGGCCTAACAACTGTTTCCACCGTTCCGCCGGGCCCTTGAGTTCTTTGGGTAGGTTTGTTGTTCGTCCGAACCATTGCAGCCATGGGTGGGTCAGGGCCTCACTGTTGATGTTGGCGGCTGAGGACGTTGTGCACAGTATATCTTTGACCAAGTCGACCCACGGGAGGTCTGGTCGGTTCAGGGAGCGGGAGACCATGCTGACGGTGGCTGCATCAACAATAGTTGTTAAGTCGTGGCAGCCGACCCCGCCGTGTTGGACGGGTATACAGGCTTGGATATCCTTGTGGATTCCCGCAGCTTTGTCATCCCATACCATCTTATAGTATTCTTTGGAGAGCGCCTTCCTCGAGTTGGGGGGAGGGGGAGGAATTTGATGGCAAAACGGTGAATGGACATCATAAGGGTGTTGGCGATCAGTACTCGGCCTTTCATGGATAGGTGGAGCTTGAGCCAGGTTTGCCTGATCCTGTGGAGGCGGTCGATCATATATCCCCCCAAAACTGGTTAAGCTGCTCGTTCAATTCGTTACCAACGGGGACCCCTAAGTGCGTGTAGGGGCTTGCTGGTGAAACTTCTTGAACCCCAGGAATGGTGATTCGTGCATCTTCCGTCCGTAGTAAGTAGGACTTATTCCAGTTGACCTTTGCACCTGAGGCTTCGCAGTATAGGCGGATGCAGTGCATAGCTTCTGCTGCGTCCCGCTGATCCCTAAGGAAGATCGTGGAGTCATCTGCAAAGAGGGGCGTCTTGAGGTCATACATAGTCTGTGAGGGGTAGGCCTTTGAGACGTGGGTTTTGGGGTGAGCAGGCATGCTAAGGACTCAATTGCTGCCACAAAGAGTGGGCAGCTAATTGGGTCCCCTTGCCTGACGCCTGACTGGATGTCTATGCGGCCGCTCTTGAACCCATTGACGTACAAATGTACATGTGCGTTGGAGTATGCCGCTCGGATCCAGTTGGTGAAGGGTTGGGGGGTCCCCATCCTTTCGAGAACTGCCCATAAGTAGTCATGGTTCACCCTGTCATAGGCCTTCTCCTGGTCTAGGAAAAGGAGCCCCATCTTCTCTTTACGAACTCGGGCTCTGGCGATGGCGTATTGGACGGTGCGGATGTTGTCATCCATCAGCTGGTCCTGGAGGAAAGCAGATTGGTGTGTGCCAATGGTGGGGCTCAGAGCTTGTACGAGTCGTTGCATCAGTATCTCCGTAAAGATCTTGTAGTCCACATTCATGATTGTCAGGGGGCGATAGTATTGGAGGTTCGTTGGATCGCCTTTCCGCTTGAAGATGATAGTGAGGACTCCTTGGATCCATGATTCTGGTAGGTTGTCTCGCCTAGAGGCATCATTGAATACCCTAGTGAGGACCTGAGTTAGGAGGGGGAAACCCTCATTCGTTCTCCGGCTAAGCGTCTCATAGAGTTCCGCAGGCAGGCCATCCGTGCCGGGCGACTTTCCCAGGGCCGCTCGGCGGATGGAGGCGTATACTTCGCGCTCTGAGAAGGGCCGTGTCAGTTTCTCAGCGTAGTCCGGAGGAATTCTACAGTGTATCTGGCCCAGGAGTGTTTGTTGGGACGTTGGGTCCGTAGCTTTTGTATGGTAGAGATCTGAGAAAAATTTCTCTGCTACCTGAAGCATTCCCTCTGGTGACTCCTGTCTCTGCCCATCTTCGTTCACAAGTGCCGTGATATCCGTGGCTGAGTTCTGCTTTGTTCTGGAGAAAAACCATTTTGATGGTTGTTCGTCCAGGAGCATGTGCTTCGCCAGTGCATTGTAGGAGTATTGGCGGTAGTGCCATTCCTCCAGGCATTGCTCTTGGATGATCGTGGCTTCCAACTTGCGCTTAAAAGCTTCATTGCGTGGGTCAGGGCCGAGGTTCCTGTTCAGCTTGATTCTTTTCCGCGCCAGAGTAGTCTTGAGGCTGTGGGCAGAGCGTCGCTTGGCTCGTCGCTTGGCTCCCATCTGCTTCGTCAGCTCCGCTTGGAGAAGGGCTTTATAAAGCATCCATTCGTCCAGTGGGTTTTCCCCCTGGAAGTGCCGTGAGGCCGTCTTGACATTTCTCCATGAATGCGCTATTCTTTGCGAGAGCTGGGTTCATTCGTCCACCTGCCAGGCCCTCTGGTAGTCCGTGGGGGCGTGCTCAGGATCATGGTCACAGCACAGTGGTCCGTTTCGAGGCCACTGGGGTGTATGCCCCAGTTGCTGGCCATTGGCATCCAGTCTTCCCTCAGGTAGATCCGATCAAGGCGGGAGATGCCTCGAGTCGTCCTAAAGAAGGTAAGCCCTCTTCCACGGAGTTTTTTTTTTTTTTTTTTTTTTTTTTTTTTYCCTTCCATCCGTCTATCATCGGAGTCGCCACATGTCCGAGGTCTTCCACTAGCACACTCCCCGCTGGGGGTGCGGAGTCGTTGTGGTGATCCAGGCTTGATAGCGTCTCATTGAAATCTCCGGCGACTATGTCACAATTCAAGGCCCCTTGCTGGCCGGCGAGGGAGCCTATTGTCGCTGCTGTCCAGCGCCGCCTCTCCATAGCATCGGGAGGGGGCATAGACATTGGCAACTATCAGGTCCCTGCCTCTACAAGTTAAGCTAGTGACAAGAATCCGTCCATCTGCATCTTTCCAGTACTCCAGTACCCCGTGGGTGGCACAGAGGTTTGGCCTGTTGGGGGGTTGGGTTTCCATGCAGTAGTGCTCTTATTGATGATTGTAGCGAGGCCGCGTCCTGTGGCCTTGTGAGCAATGACACTGATGAGCGGATACTGTGTTTCGTAGTTCGCAGCATCTGTGTCGTCAAGGAGGGCCTCTTGTACTAGCAATACATCAATTTGGTTGCTCTGTAGGGAGAGGTACAAGCTATTGAATCGGGAGGGATTCGAAATAGAGTGTACGTTTAATGAGGCAACTTTTATTTTATTCATTTTGCCCAGCCCGCAGGGGGTGAAGGGTGCGCACGCAGGCAGGTGGCAATTGTCACACGACTGGGGGTTGTACACTAGGGAGTGGTGAGGGAGTAGTGTATGGTGGACAGTGGAAAACGGCTCAGGGGTTATTCGTTGTGCGGGAGGTTGTACGCGAGGTGGGTCGAAGAACAAGTTACTCCATTTGGCCACTGGAGCGGCCTTCGGATCCATCCAAAATATGTACAAGACAGATAATAAACAACAGCAGTATCCAAGAGTGAAGTGTCAACAAAGTACCAAAAGAAAGAAAAACAACAACAGTCACGGTAAAACCCTTAACAAAGCAAAATACTATAATGAGCACAAAACAATGCAAGCACAGTTTCAATCAGAAATCAAGTCGTTTGCAACAGAGTACATCCCCAGGCGCTCAATCCTTAACCACCATTTCGTTAGTCTGTTCAATCCTCCTCGAGTCGTCATCAGTTCATTGAAGTCTAAATGACTTCCTTCCCTGAGTTCCCAGCGGCGGTCACTGTATCTCCGGCAAAATGCAGTGACATGCCGGGGGGATTCCCAGACAGGGATGCCTATTGGAAGAGGCAAATCTGTACCTAGTTAACTGCGGGCCTAAAAACCCAACTCGACCTGTCGGGTGTCTTCGGACGCGCCGGCACGCCTGACGCCCCTAGGGAGGCACGGGAAACACTCAGATAGTTTCCGCCTGGCGTTAAACAATTCATCATCATCATCATCCCAGACATTACACTCCTCACAATGTGGTGAGGGGTGGTCTGGTACTTTCCTCAGATAAAGGAAGCCATTCAGACC
>HG983430.1:0-18198 GCA_900006255.1 Xeromyces bisporus
TTCGTTGTTGCTGGCGTTTTTTATTTTTACGTCTGACCTAAACCTATGTACACAAATTGGCATCGGTTACAATAACCATCAGACGTGCCCGAAGGCGGAACAAAGGGTTCGGCACAGTGTTGACTGTTGAGTCCGCGGTCGACGTGCCAGCCTTGAAGGCGAGGTCGCGTCAGTGGCAGACCTGGAAGAGAAGGGAGATGCTAATTCGACTTTCAAAGAAGTCGCTTTCGTATCTCATGCACTTTACTCCGTACAACGTATGATACCCTAGGTGCATATTATTAAGTTAGTATGAACAAACTCGCTCCCAGGTCTGACTATGATAGTAGTATCATAGTACGTTGTACTTACTGTAGGCTACCGGTACGGACGTGCTTAGTCTGTGACTACTTACAATTGTTCGAAGCCCAGGAGAGCTCAGAGCTGGTCAGGGACTCAGGGACTATCATACACCCATTACCGGTACTGTTTGGATATATCATCCATCATACATGGCTACCATATATCAAGCAACGCTACTTTCCTGTTTATTCGACGGCGAGCATGTTCGACATGACAATCGCATAACTCTTCGGCAAACCTATGTTGTTCATACATCAATGGTTTAGCACACACACACAAAAAAAAAAAAAAAAAAAAAARGGAGAGAAAGAGAGAGAGAGAAGGGCTCGGATTTCTGCGTCAAATGATGAGTGAGGAATTGAACCTTGTCGCTACAGCCGAATACACCGAGGAAAGCTATCACCCTTGTTGCATCCCACTCACTACTACTATCACATTACCCTGGCCGTGATATGCTTGGGCGACACAACATCAGCAAGGATAGGCAATCAATACTGCAGGATGTAATCGCGAGTATTTCATTGGTAGGTAATCAAATCCCAGGACCCAAGCCCACATTGCTATGTATATCCTCTCGAGTTGACACTACTCCGTACTGTACAGTCTGTACTGCTCGATCGTTGTTGCTAAGCAATGCCAAGGTACTATTAGCATCTAACCAATCTGGTATCCAACCAAAATGACAAGCCGCGCCATCGTCGAGCCAGACATACTGTACAAAGTACATACCTATCATTGTTCAGATTCCGGCTCAGAGCCACGAGCCTACGATTTGATTCCCTGCAAATAACCATTATATACGCAGTACTGTGGTGTGCCTGCAACTACATACCACGTCGATCATTGGTGTCATTTGATTATTGGGCCCAGGTATACCATTATGGCATCTAGTATTAACATTTCACTACTGCCATTGTACTAGGTCGACAGGGCTACGTACGGCGTTAGTCCAATGCCAATGTTTTTCTAATACCCAATATCGTGCAAGCAAGCAGCTTTCCGGGAGGTACTAACCCTGCAGGCCAATTGCGACGCTCTAAGTGTTTCCATAACCTGTCAAATGACGTGAATTCCGGGACAGACAGTTTCGGCGGATGGGCGTATATGCATTTGCCTTCGGATCATCATGGAAATACAAACAATGGTTGTCCAAAGACTCTCTCGTGTCCCTACTGTTCACAAAGTCATTATTGGCGGCGATCAATCATGGCTAAACGTCCAGGATCTAAGTCGCGGTTATGCGCCTTGAGAGCGTTTCCTCCAGAACTTTACTACCGAGTGGCGGGCATTGCCAACCACCATTATTCAAGGCTGAAACCGAATTTCCTCCCGCCAACAAACAAACCAAAAAAAAAAGAAACGAAGAAAGTTTCTATTTTGGGGAGATCTCATGGTTCCTTTGCCCCAGAGGGTCCAGAGGCCTATCCTGAATCCCGGAATGACACAGATACTACCTAGCTTATAATGGCTTGGCTGAATGCTCATTTTACCTGAGAGAGCACACATGGTCTGTCTTCCGTGTTCTTACTCCTTTAAACGAAATTTCCAGTCGCCGGCCTGTTTATATCATCTGAATTAATCCTCGAGACTCGAGTTTGAACGGTCGAGTCAAATTTGCCCAGTGTATAGGGTGAGATTCATGCTGGTATCCACCATTGCTTCCTTCGATGCAGGCTTCTACAGCAGTGTCCAACCTTGGATGATGCATATCTAACGGGGTTCATGACCTTCCCATTTCCCTTTCTCTGTACATTATATTTTCTTTTTCTGTTGATGCTTCCGTTATCCTTAACTTTTCATTTCCTCAGCTACCGACCTTTTTACATCCTTCGTGGACATGGTTTGATTGTTTGCATTTGGCATGTCATGCAGAAATCCTATTAGCAGCTTTGGTTGTCGTGCTTCGTTTAACCCCCCTCACTCCTCCCTGGTGTGCTTCCCTGTATTTGGGTGCTTTGTTTATAACCGCCCTGCTTATATTCGTCATTGTTCAAAATCCTCGGTCGAGTTTTACGGCGCAGTTCGCCTGAGAAACGTGCAGCCTTCGCATTGACCCTTTTCTAAGACCTCATTTCACCCGATTCTGCCCTGGCCCTGCAGTAGCCGCTCATTTAATAAGGTGGATTGACGACTTTTTTGTCTTGACAACATCTACGGATTGAAGAGAAACGTATCTTCGCGTCCATCTTAAGTGGAAGGTGGAAATAATGGTAAGAGTTCCCTATCGCGAGCTTCCCATAAATTTGTACATGAATTGACTTCGAAGATATTAAGCAGGTTGATGTTGATCATGACGAGCAGTTTTGGAAAACGTAGCAATGAACCGCATGGCAGCTATTTTCTAAATCAGCAAGTTGCTCCATCTGGTCCCTACGGTCATGATGACAACGCAGAATTCGGTGCGAACGGGTCTGGGCCTGGGTTTTACAACTTCTCACATTCCTTCAATTCATATCTGTCCCAATTCAACCCAAATTACAATCAACAGCCGAATTTAGCGTCCAGTACACAGCACCTACTCCCAGAGTATTCGTCAGGGCATTCAAATCGAACAATGTTATGTCGGACGAAATTACAGCACCAGTCTCCGCCGTACATACCCCAACCTCGGTTTCTACAACATCCCAGGCATCTACCCCTTCGGGATGTCCTTGACGAGACTGAAATTGAAACGCAAGATTCTCGAAACGAGAATGCCATGCTATCAGAACCAGTAATTCCTCCGCTGGACGGGTTCCCCGATGTGCGCCAATTTGACCAATTGATGAAAAGGTATCTTCTTCGATCGCTTTCATATCGAGGTGGCATACTAAGCAGTCCCCAGTTATATCGATGACTTGTCTGTGAAAAAGCAAGACAAGGCATTAATTCATGCCAGAAGAGCACGGAACATAATAACTGTCCTGATGGACCCTAAGGACACGGCTATCGAGTCTGCCCAGTTCCGGTATGCAAGTACCGATCCGTTTTCGTTCCAATTGTCTTTGTCTTCTATGAAGAATATGCGTGAGAAGTTCACTTGTTGTCAACCAAAGGAATTGTCAATTAAATCACCAGCGCTAAAACGAGATTTCAGGTTCTGGGTCAAGAAGATGTTTAAACTTCAGGTGGTTGGAATAGATGTCTGTGCTTCCGTACCCAAGTCAATCCCATGTTAATATTCTTAGTATTGACAGGATCCGAAGTGCAGGAAAATGATCTGTCATCAAGGAAAACCAGTGGCAATTCGAGAGAAACTGTTCAAGATCCTCACGAAGGCACACCAGCAATGCCACCATGGTGGCCGGGACAAGACATCCGCCCAGGTTCGACGGGTTTACTCATGGTAAGCACACGGTTCAGCTAGTTTCTAGTCGACGCTATAAATTGAATTTGAAACCCGCTACTTCACAGTTTGACGTGCCGTTGGGCTAATTTGCTTAAAGGGTCCCAAAGGAGCTTATCTCCCGTTTCGTTAAGATATGTCCAACCTGCCAAGTACGTCGTGGGGGATTGCGTCTGACACCTCCTGATTCACGAAGAAGTTCTCCTCGCCTTGAGTTTGCATCTCGCTCTTCGAGGCTTTTCTCGCCTATGTACGGGCGAGAGTCAGCACTTAGTGGTCAAGTATCATTGAAAAGACCGCAAGCTGATTATCTTCCTCAAGTACATGATCCAACGGGATGGGCGAGCAACCATGAGGATGTACATGGACGATCATTAACGAATGCGCAGACTGGACACGCTTGCAGCGAAGGAACAATAAGTGCGTTCCCGGATCCTATTTCCACCACATTGGATCCTTTTGCCAATGATTTATCAATAGTTTCGTCTCAACTGAGTTATGGTCCGGGGTACATACCTTCGCAAGACAATCCAGGTAACCGGGACTTCTAGGAAAACAGGCTAAGAATCAAAAGTCAACAGTATGTCCATTATTATATATAAACGTCATGTTTCTTGCCTGGTGTTTATGCCCCTGGGCTTAGAGTAAATTTGATACGGTGCTGGACACGTACATATTTCCCACCAAAGCCCAGACACCGACTCGCCAAACCTGAGACTAATCTGGTATGATAGTTGAACGACGAATATCAAATGGGGACTCTCGGGTCATATCTCATCAGTTTTTCTGCGAAATATTGTTGAACAGTACGGAGTACTAAGTAGTGTGGCTCCTAAAATAAATCACTAGAGTAACTTTCCGCGATTACAAACTATGTACTCTGTATGATAGAGTCTGATGAAGACAACCTACTGTCGATTAAGGGTTAGGGAACTCAGGGTTAGAGGGTGGATTGATGAAAGACAGACAAACGAAACAAACAAAATACGGTGGACGGGAAAGACCAGAAGCGACAGTTGTGGAAATGAGCTTCAATATATTACATACCCCGTACTACTACTCTGTAACTGTATGTATAGACTATCTATTCAGTGATGACAGAATAGATTCAGAATGAACTGGGATCGAAACAGAAGGTTTGGACATGCTTGTCTAATACGGCGACTCCTTTTTATAAAAAAAAAAAAAAAAAAAAAAAAAARAAAACGGCTAATAATTTTTCATGTAGATTTGATGACCACCGCCGCGGAGGAGAGAGTTATCGCCCGACAGACAGATTGGGTCGTCTGCCGTCAAGAAGTTATGGCCGGCCTATCAGATCACCACCGCCAATTCGCTCTCCTCGCATGGTAGCCGATACATGGGTGCCGTCGAACAGTCGCTTACCAAGTCGTATTCGAAGTCGATCTCCCCAACGTCGCTCTCGGAGCCCCTCTTTCCGCAACAGGGATACTGGGTATTACGCGAGAACACGGTCTCCTCCTCCTCTTAGAAGGTTCTCCCCAAGACGTGATGGAAGACCCAGGTCTCCTCTGCAAACTTCCTGGCGTCCTAGGTCGCCGTTCCTCGAGCGCGGTCCCCGGCCAAGTTCTCGTGGTCGTACTCCTCCGAGCAGGCTGCGGGAGACACCACCTAGCCATTCCTTCGGGCCTCCCAAAAGAGGGCCCTTTGCTCCGTCTGCCGATAATAAATATCCAAGAACGCTTTCTCCCCCACGGAATGACTTAAGACGAGAGGTAGGTCCTGGGTCGCGTGCTTTTCGACCTCGCTCCCGGAGCCCTTACCAAGGTGGACGTCGGGAGCGCCGTGTCGATTATTTGCCGAGAAGGTCGCCACCATCCCCATTGAGATACACGCCGTCTACACACAATTCAACTACTGGGTTCTCAGATAGCATTAGACGCTTCCCTCTCGGCCGTTCCGAGAACCCCAACACAACCGCACGTCATCCGAGGACTCGCTCACCGGGCAATCCACCTACCCCCTATTGGCGTTACCCCAAACTTTCTGGCCCCGCATACTCCAGTCGTGAACGAACTCCGTTGACGGATTTCCAAGTCGACCATTCAAATGAAGCGAGGCATCGACCTGCAATGGCCAAACCGATGACGACCGCGGTGGCTGGAAATGCACGAGATGCAGGCGCTAATAATAATGGTTTTCGGTCCGCCGAAGCTGAGCGACCGGGCTGTAGTCAATCAGGCGCTGTTCGATCGGACGACGACAACAATCGAAATCAAGCAAAAAGTCAATGCGCATCACCTGGTCCGACACCACCGTCTGGCCCTTCACATGGCGTCAAACCACCACTGCCTCCACAAAGTCGTGGAAACATATCTCTGCTTTCAGCTCCTACTCGTCCCCGCGGTGAATCAAATCCCAGAGAGAACTCATGGTCAGGAACCCCGCCGGTACGTCGGGGTCCTATGTCGACAACTCATTTGTCAACATCAGGTGGCCGTGGCAGTGTAGGAACAGTATCAAGCACCGAGATACATCGTCCAGCTCGACCTAGCCATCCCACTCCCGCGGCTTACACTCGTGTTCAAAAGTTTACGAATCACCTTGCCGGTCTTACCCCGATCATCCCAGGAGGCAAATTCCTCACCTTTAGCCTAGACCCTGCTATTGAGAAACGATTGCAACAGTTGGAGGCTGACCGGGAGAAGCTTCTTGGATATAACATGGAGAAGCAGAAATCGAAGAGGCTTTGGCTCAGGAACTGGGATCAATTGGGCAGAGAAAGTTCAATTAGTGCTTTGAAAAGTGAATTAGCAGAGAATCATCTGCAGAATATGGCGGAAGGTGAGAATGTACATGGAGTGGTGTTTTAGGATACGCTGCTGCTGGTGGTTGTTTATTATTACTATTGTTATCATATTAATTACATACCATCAAAGTAGAACAATGTCACTGAGTCCGTCATAGGCTTATTATTTTACTGTCATAGCATTTTAGAATTCGGACATTTTGATTCATAGAAGGCTAGAATACGCTAGTTTACCGCCTTGTAAATCAAGCAATAGCTTATGTGGCACTCTCAGCTAATTTAGGAAAGCGGTGGGTCCGGGTTTCCGAACGTGTAACCGTACGGAATTGTAATATTACAATACAGTTGATCAGTCAGATTGATAAGTCCAACCTGGAAAAGCCAATGTTCCGTACCGACTTCCCATTGTCATTGTTGTTGCTCCATGTGTTCATTTCAATTCACTGACAACCAACTTCTTCTTATATGCGCTTCTCAATGAATAAAGCTTCGCACAATATTCCATCGCCATCATGAATATCTTCAGGTTATTAGGTGAGAATGGACACAATTGCTTGCATTCCCTCCGATACTGTATCACTAACAAATCCTTTGGTTAAGCTGATTTCTCTCACCTCGCATCCATCTTCATCCTGTTGCATAAGATGAAGTCCTCGAGTGTATGTCTTCCGTTCAATTCAAGGCCCATCGCGTTTTCAAAAAGTTGACAAAGGCCATAGAGCTGCTCAGGGTTGTCCTTTAAGTCTCAGGCATTATACCTGATCGTTTTTCTGTCACGATATCTCGGTTGGTCTTGAAATTCCCCGTGTCTTTTTGAAAGGTGGTTTCTCTGACCAGTGTCCTTGTTCGCTTAGATCTATTTTGGGCTTTTACGGATTCCGCATACAATACAATCTTCAAGATTTTGTTTATTTCTTCGTCGGCCTATATCATCTACCTTATGGTCAATGACTACAGGCCAACTCGCGATCCCAACATCGATACATTCAAAGTGCAGTATCTACTAGGGTTCAGCGCCCTGCTAGCGCTACTGTTCCCGCATCATTACAGCGTGTCAGAGGTCGGTCATTCGGTCCCAAGCAAGACACTCGAGTGCATGTCGGATTTTAATTGTTGTGTGTGTGCAGGTTCTGTGGACTTTCTCGATCTGGCTTGAATCTGTCGCTATTCTGCCCCAGCTTTTTATGCTGCAACGGACTGGAGAGGCCGATACCATAACAACGCATTATCTTTTCTCTTTGGGTTTATATCGCGCCCTTTATATTCCTAATTGGCTTTATCGGTACTTCGTCGAGAATTACTTTCAACCAATTCCGGTCATAGCGGGCATAATTCAGACTCTGTTGTATTCTGATTTCTTCTACATTTATTATACCAAGTAAGTACTACTACTAAATGATCTTAGACTAAGACAGTCACTGAACAAGAACAGAGTTATGAAAGGGAAGAGGTTCTCGCTACCAGTTTGAGGAAGATTCAGCGTGCAGTCGTATCCAATAAGAATGCAAGCTGCAACGACGCGGTTCAGCTCGAATTGCTGCACTTTTGGTTTAGGTCGATAGAAATAAAAAGCAGAAATGCTCGACACCCGCGACGAGACGAAAAGTCTGCAATTTGAAGACACTACGCTCTGGACTCCTTTATAACTCGAAGGATTTGAACGGGTTTAGGAGACGTGTAACCATTAATGATCTAAATGCATTGATACATACATACAGTAGTTCATACTACTTTGGAATGCGAAAAACCGCAACGCGGGAGAATTGACTAGATAAATTTGTTTAATAGGGCTTGGAAAAGACAACATACAAGACTCTCCCCATGGGTTCTCTTAAAGAAAACTTACAATGAAAGTAATCAACGATCCTCAATTACTTCCTTCGTTTATCCTCTTCCTTTTTAAGCCTCTTCCGACTCTCATGCGCGATCATATCACTTAGGTCTTCCTGGAAACCCCAATTTGGTTGATGTTCTTGTTGTCCTTGTGAGCGGTATAGGCTTTCTAGATTCTTTTTGCTGATTCCATCCTCAGCCTGCAGCGCGTCCGGGTCCACAGATACATCGACATCACCTGGCTTCTTGCGTTTTCGATTTCGTTCTTCAACCCCAAGCGTAGGGATGTCATCCGAAGACTGCTTCAAATCATAGACTTTATCACCACCGAAGAACCCGTGCACTCGGGTCTGCTTCTCTGGGACGATTTGATACGCACTTCTGGGTTGTGCAGGTTCTTCAGTTTCTGTCCCCCGATGATGTTTGCGCACGTCAAACTCGCCTGAAACGTTTTCTGTTGCTGCAATCTCTGACGGCACAGCGGAGGTAATGCCACTCGGTGTTTCCAGGCCGGTAGGAGTCTGTAAACCTGCTCCCATTTCTTTATCTTCATCCTCTTCATCTTCTTCCTCAGTCTCACTTTCCTCATCTGACTCTTCCTCTGGAGCTTGTAGCTCACCCCAAAGATCCTTCTCGACGGGCTCTCCCTGCTGTACGGATTGTTGAGATTGCAATACACCAAATATATCGCCACCATAGAGAGGCCTATTGTGTTCGTCCACTGGGGGCTTCCCATATCCTCCCGGATGGTACCCCCACATAGCGCCTGGCGGAGGTGGGGCATTGAGACCTGGTATTTTAAGGGCAGGGTATGAAGGCGGCGGTCCATACCGTTGTTGGTTTATCAACCAAGGAGGCGGAGCACCCGGTGGCATGTTAAGGGCTTCCTTCAATGCATCACTGAGTTCACCCGGTCGTAAATGTCTGAGGTTAGTCTCATATTCTTTTCCCTCGTAGTAAACTTCACCGTATCGAGTCAGTTCCGGTTTTGTCTGAAACCGGAAAAATGCTTCGTATAATTTTTGATAGTCAATATCCAGCCTTCCCATTTTTGGTTGAACTCTCTCTCTTTGCTTCTGTTTCAGAGTCGCCTGATCTTGTTTCTCCAAAACAGCATCGCGCATTTCAGTTATTCCAGTATCCTGAATAAATTTCGGCAAAGCAAATGGTGGCTTTTCGACTCCTCTCTTTGACGATAGGTATTCACGTTTCAACGACCAATGAGAGGGTACTGGAACGACATTTCGACGCGACTTTATGTGGACTAGGAGGCGTGGATCAGGAGCAGATGTGTCAGTCCACTCTACTATCTCAGGCTTCCGAACCATTGCCTTGAGTTCCGCGACGGACAGCTTGTTCAATTCTTTTCTCTTTTTCTTAGACAACTTCGGTTCGTTCTCATCATCCTCGTCTGGTATTTCATCATCGTGATCAAAATATACCTCCGGTTTCTCAGGCTCTCTCGTTGTTGATGATCCTTCTCCGGTGCCTTCATCGAACTTATTAAGGACACCTTGGTACATCTCCCATAATGAATTATCAGTGTCTTGGGAAAAAAACAACTCAGTATTAATGCTGGCATCGTCTCGCGTAGTCAGAGGCGGGTTCTCCGATTTGGGTTCCAATTCATCAGTACCGTGTGTCGGTCCGTCAGTGGCCTGACAAATGTTAATAGCTAGACTCTATAGTACATTCACACAAGGAAGAGAGGAAAAATAGAAATATATGTAAATGAAAGACGTACAGAATGCTTGCCGGCCTTCTTCTTGGCCCTCCTGAGCTGGTTTTTGCTCGGTTTCGCTGCGGGTGCTGGCATGTTCAGATTTCAAAGCACTTCGCAGTGTTGGAAAGGCAGCATGAAATGGGATGGTAGTAACTTAGTTAAGAGGAATCGTGTCCGTCATAATCCGCTTATCGCCTTCGTTGTTGTACGGAGTAATAATGTATTCAGCATCAGATTCAACAGAGTAGTTAAATATATATACGGGGTATCATATCACGTGCGCTTGGTACTTACAGTGGCGTAGCATAAGTTTTCGGACACCCAGAGTTACCGCTTTCTTAAAGTAGCTAAAAGTGATTATTCTGCCGCTTAAGCTATTGCTTGGTTTAGAAGGCGGTATCACTAGCGTTTCTTAGGTGTCCGAAAACTAATAACTTAATGCTATGGCAGTGTACGGAGTAGTTAATCATATCGGCTTATTAATCATGTCGATTCACTTAAGCAAACACAGGCTTTAAATCTCACTGTACCTACACTTTACCCAAAGCAATAAAATGTTGTATCCATGTCATATCTGTTACTCCGTACTAGGGGTCGGCAACGAGTATCATACGAATCCAACGAATATTAACGGATTATTCGTTAACTTAATGAATAATGCCCGGTTCGGTGGTGGCGGTTGGGTTGGGTTAGCTGGTTAACTGCTTCCGAATAAGGACGCGCTAAACCGTATTAGAGCTGGCCCTTGCTCATCAGCAGCCAAGAAGCACTAATGAGCTTACATAATCAGAATTTAACTTTGGTGGCTTTTTTAGTTGCATGAGAGTAAATTGACAATGTGACATCGAAATCAGCATGCATTAGAGCATGCATTAGCTTGAAGCTTGAAGCCACTGTTGATCTTGCCTACATGTGTTAACCCAGCTAAACCAGAGGTCAAAGGAGAGGTCTTCTCTGGCTTTCCTGGTTATATCACGTGAGAGTGATAATCTCAGTCTAGATGAAGTTTAATTTGGTGGAGATTAAGGAGAACTTACAGTGGCGTAGCATAAGTTTTCGGACACCCAGAGTTACCGCTTTCTTAAAGTAGCTAAAAGTGATTAATCTACCGCTGAAGCTATTGCTTGGTTTAGAAGGCGGTATCACTAGCGTTTCTTAGGTGTCCGAAAACTTTTGCTATGGCAGTGAGTAAATTCCTGCATGCACGGACCAACTTGCAGAAATTTGTGCAAGGATATGCAAAGGGAGTGGACCCTAGGTGGGCCGCCAAGAGACCCACACAATTCTGCATGCTTCTACAGCGATTAGGGTGAGTTGCAGTGTAGAAATTGGTCACGTGAATGCTATAAATTAAAAAGTTGTGCGACCCCACCCATTTCTACACGCATCTCCACTTGTGCAGGCTTTTTATCCAAACTGGCCCTAAAGTCGAGTAAATTCTTGCAGGCACGGACCAGCTCACAAAAGTCTTGCAAGGTTACAAAATTAAAAGTGGTCCCCAGGTGGGCCCCCAAAGACCCACACATTTTTGCAAGGTTAGGCAGGGATTTTGGTGAATTGCACTGCAAAAATCGCTCACTTAATGCTATTTCCTCTGACCTCTTAACAAACGAAAGCAATCATATTTTTGCAAGGTTGTGCAAGCCGAACGCTCACAGCCCTCGCAGATCTCTGAATCTACAACCCCACTACTTTTGCAAGCAGGCCCACTTGTGCAGGCTTTCTATCCGAACAGACCCTAAAGTCGAGTAAATTCTTGCAGGCACGGACCGACTTGCTGCGAGGATATGCAAGGAGGGTGGGCCCTACGTGGGCCCCCGTGGGCCCCCAAGACCCACACCTTTTTGTAGGCCGACAAGACATCCCCCGGTGGGATTTCAAGGGGATTGTTATGCCCGGTTCGGTGGTGGCGGTTGGGTTGGCTTAGCTGTACTACTAAAAATATAATCTTGGTTTGAAGCTACACTGCCATAGCAATAGTTTTCGGACACCTTAGAACACGCTAGAGATACCGCCTTCTGAACCAAGCAACACCATAAGCGGCAGAATAATCACTCTTAGCTACTTCAAGAAAGCGGTAACTCTGGGTGTCCGAAAACTTAAGCTACGCCACTGTAGATTCTTGAGAAGTTGCTCCAAAATCTCTCCATGAAAATCGGCCACCTGGGATTTGGCCACTCTGCCAAGTAGGGGTCGGCAACGAATAAGGATTTGCCTATTCGTATCCGTTAAAATCCTCTGGTGATTATTCGTTATTCGTTAGGGTTCGTAGGGGTGTTTATTCGAATTCGTCTTCGTTTGTATTCGTTAATTCGTAGGTAGAAATTCAGTCACGTGCAGCACCATCGTGCCGCAAATGGGCCGCACTCGCGCATGCCATTGACCATCGTTTATTCCTCCCATGAGGATACATGGTCATGGTGCTTGCTTGCTTCAAGTTGCTTGACTATGCTCGGTCCTTGTGTTCTCACTGCTCGAAGGCAAGTTAGGCGACTTCGCAAACCCCCTCCTACCTAAACGAATATAAACGAATAATTAAACGAATAAAGGGCCTTGTACGGAGGCGTGGGACAAAAAGAATTGTACTCGCAGGTGTACCGTAATAAATTTTGTGATCCTTATGACACTAGTTTATGTGAGTTTTGTTTGGGTCTAAAGAATGGCTTTGGCGGTGCACTCTGGCCACTACAGTGCCATGTCCCCCCTAATCTTAGAGCAATTCACGCCATTTCTCCCACCGTGTTAGCGAGTCCGGGCTGGCTTACTTGCTGCCACTTTCACAATACCTTTTCAACTGCCTATACCGTTTATGCTAAACCTAGCAAGGTATCCATTTGTATACATCTTTGTGAAAATCTCCATGTCTATATTTGTCAGTAAGTTGTAGGGTTTATGTATGTAGTACTATATTCTGCACCCAAATATACGAGTAGTGTCATGGCGATACAGGATTTCTTACTAGCGCAGTACAATTCTTTTTGTCCCACGCCTCCGTATTCGTTAACGTATTACTAAGCAGGTCAGGAGCGTCTTATTCAATCGTTGGATTCGTACTCGTTGCCGACCCCTACTGCCAAGACGCGCTACATTATTGTGGACTTAAACCTATTACGGAAGGTGACTAGCCTAAATAGGCTCGGTTTGCCTTCCTAAATGGGTTTAGTGCCTATTAATAAGCCCAAGAATTTGGCCAGGAAGGGTGCGGAAACTACGTGTCCTGCACCATATGAGTGCCTAAATTATTCTTGCAACCCGAACAGACCCTAACGAAAAGAATTTAGTGACTGCTTAGTTGCGTTAGTGTGCCGAGGGCGCTCAGAGAGTGGACAGCGGTTGCCGGACCTTCATTTTCCGGTTGTCAGAACGTAGTGGGCCCAATTCAATAGTGAACTATACCGTATCTGGTAAAGCGCCCGCTAATTTTAATTAAGCGAACATATTAATAAGCGCACTTTGCCCTTTTAGGTATGGGTCGAGGAATAAGATCTCCAACACTTGAGCTTCATGAACGTGTGTATCAAACTACCTCGATTTACCCATAAAGAAGATCATTTTATCACCCAAAAAGGCCACCATGCGAATCTACGGGTTGTGTTCCCCTTACCTGGGTTATTTCAGCTTCGCTAGCCTCCTTGTATGGGCAGTTACGCGAGTCATGACCATACTCCTCGATACCTCGCTTCAGAAGTGTTACGGACGTCCACGACACGTGACCGTCGAGCCCTAGGCGTCGTATGATAAACGCTCATGCAGACCCACGGCGTACCCACCGTCGGCTGTAGACGCACAAGGAAACTGGTCGATAGGCCAAGATACTCGAGGTCGTAGAAGAAGAACAAGTTACTCCATTTGGCCACTGGAGCGGCCTTCGGGTCCATCCAAAATATGTACAAGACTGATAATAAACAACAGCAGTATCCAAATGTGAAGTGTCAACAAGTACCAAAAGAAAGAAAAACAACAACAGTCACGGTAAAACCGTTAACAAAGCAGAATATTATAATGAGCACAAAACAATGCAAGCACGGTTTCAATCAGAAATCATCAATCAGAAATCAAGTCATTTGCAACAGAGTACATCCCCAGGCGCTCAAACCTTAACCACCATTTTGTTAGTCTGTTCAATCCTCCTCAAGTCGTCACCAGTTCATTGAAGTCTAAATGACTTCCTTCCCTGAGTTCCCAGCGGCGGTCACTGTATCTCCGGCAAAATACAGTGACATGCCGGGGGGATTCCCAGACATTACACTCCTCACAACGTGGTGAGTGGTGGTCAGCTCATGAGGGTACTTCTGTGCTTCTCTGTGTACTTGGATCACCACCTTGGCCCAAAGGGTATCTTTCTTCTGCGCACCGCTGGGAGGATGAGGCAAAAGCCGCTCCCATTGCGCTAGGTAGGTGGCGAATGTGATCACGGACGCTGTCGTGGTCCTGTTGCACAGCTTCATGGTACTTCGCTATGGCCTCCTTCTGGAGGTTCCGCGGATCGTTCACCCTATAAAGGCGAGAATTATAAAATTCATCCCAACTGCGTGTCAGGTTGAAACTGTCGGTATACTCCGCCCACTGGTTCAGAAGAGAGTTGTTCAAATACGTAACCCCAGTGGAAACTTTGTTCCGCTCGTCTGCGAATTATTCGCGGTAGCGGGAAAAGTGTGCGAGGAGTCGATTAATGAATTCGTTTAATTCGGCTGTGGACTTCGCACGAACATCATGAAACCAGGAGGATTTCCCGGAGCTTTTTCCTGACTTGACGTCGTAGTCCTTGGGGGTTGACAAGACCCTGTGTCGGCAAGGTAGCTAATGTTTGTTACGGACGTCCACGACACGTGACCATCGGGCCCTAGGCGTCGCGTACCCACCATCGGCTACAGACGCACAAGGAAACTGGTCGTTAGGCCAGAACACTCGATATAAGTAGAGATCTGGACCCAGATTTCCAAGGGCCAGCGATCGTTCTGTTCTACACAGCAACACGTTCGTAGCGCTATACCCTCCATTGGCACGCTTCTCCTACCTGATATCTTCTATCTCCTCGTACATCCCTCCAGTTCCTCCTACGTCCCTAACAAAATGGGTTTTTCGACTAGGTGAGAAGTGGGAAAAGAGTACATACAGCCGTATTGGGAAAGGGAAGGGTGTCAGGGTCATGCATGGTCTGGGCGTCGATTTGGGGTCCTCTGAAAGAGACTTCGAATCCAAGAGTGCGGCTATACATCCAAGTCCTACCTGTGTCACGGTTCTGACCCGATGCCACGGTTCTGGCCCGGCCCGTCGGCTCATAACCTCCTGCTAGAACTGGCTTCGTGTTCCGACGTTACTGCTTCCAGCTCGATGCTCCTTCTCGGCCGCCAGTCCCTGATCGTACGACGTTCCCAGCTAGCCGGATTGCCACACCGTTCCTGATCGCGTGATATTCCCGACCAGCTGGGTTGATGTCATTCCATTGTTGTCTGCAGGTTCTTGGTTAGCATAAGTACTGGCGTGTATCCTTTCTGTCTTGCTCCTTTTCCTTTGTTCTTCAAGTCGAACGTCTTGTGTTTTCCTCATTCTTGATCTTGTCCCTTAGTTCTGGCTGTGACATAGTCCTTGAATGCCATTCTTGGTCGTATTCTGTCCTTGTCCTTCGTATACTTCTGCGGTCGACACCTCGTCTCCTTAGTCCCTGACAACCTGGCCCTTCTTGAAGAAATGCTTCCGAAAATGTAACGAGCCAAGCTCAATTAATAGTATTTGCACACTAGATACAAGAAGAACGACTTAAGGTCGAAAAGAAGAATGGCAAACAGAAACATCAAAACTATCCTCGTCCAATGTGTGATCAGGTGTGACTGCGCTAAGTGGACTAGTCTCCCACGCTAGTCCAGCATGCGAGGGCTGCAAACACAGTCCGAGCTCATCATGGGCGCAGCCCATCACAGAAAATATGGGAACCTGGCTTGATATTCATGCAGGATAATGCTCCCAGACAATCGAGCAAATTGATAAAGAATTGGTCGAAGGAGAAAGGTATCGAGGTGATGGACTGGCCCCCATATTCGCCGGATCTGAACCCCATTGAACACATGTGGTTTCCCCTCAAAGAAGGGATCCATAAAGTCGATCCACACATCGAATCAATGCACGGGTGTAAAGATAAGTAGGGGGACCAGCTCTGGGAGGTATTTAAAGTGAAGAGTATGGATGCCAGGGTAGACGGTGTGATCGAGGCAAAAGGGTGGTACACTAGGTTTTGAACTTGCTCTTGTATTTTAAATTCATATATTTATGTTCTCTGGCCATTCCTCTATTATCTGATATATAAATTTTCTACTTGCAAAGAGAATCGGTGAGAAATTGAGGTTTGAAAATATCTTTCATGGGGGTGGTCGGCGGGACGACTTACGAGGACTTTTTGCTAAGAACTGTATATGAGATAGACCTAGAGCTTCTTCTTTGGCATTTCCGTCATCTCATATCATATGAGCTTATCCTTGCCTATTGCCATTATCTTCTTTGGAGCGCCCGAACTCGACTCAGTATATGATGCAGGCATCCATGGGTATGATAAACCTAACGTTGCCCGTCAGCACTACGGTAGAACCATATAATAAATACTTGGCTGTAGGCAAGTTGTCGACTAGGGCTCAGTCAGGGTTCCAGCACGAGCCTGTCATTGGCTGATAAACCGAGCTCTTGCTCACAGTATATAGCACACATCTCCCATAGATAGTTCCAATACCATCGCGTTAGTCCCTCACTGAGGACTCTCATCCTTCTGTACAACGGATGAGGGCGAAAAGAATAAGCAAGCGCTAAAAGCCACTAAATGATTTTAGTGTAAACTCTAATTCTGCCCACTGTAGACAACACTATAAAAAGGCGGTGAGTATGACGCTAAAACGCACTAAGAAGACGCCAAAGTTAGTTGCTTATTCCTTTCGCCCCTATTCATTGTATGCCGTCTTTCATCCAAGTAATGATCTCAGAATAATACCTTCACAAAATAATTTAGGATCAGTTCTAGAGACTCATGTAGCGGATTGTTGATCCGATGTGAGACCTGCTTGGCGAGCAGGCCAGGCAGGGATAGAGTAGTGCGAGTACGGCGAGATGGCTACGATAAACGAGGTGATAATATAATAGATGTAAAAGGTAAAGACTGCCTTGGTATCAGAGCTAACGATGGTTCTTGGAAGCCAGCCGGTCAACGACTCTGAAGCGTGGTCAGGTGACCTGCGCTAATTAAACTAGCTAGAGTCTAATGACTAATCCATCACTAAGTCACATAACATGGATTCCTCAGGCATCTCCGGTGCGAGCGTACACTAGCCCTGACATTTGACTCGTGGTTGCTGAGATATCGGAGGTTGAATTTACAAAGTCGCGAGGTTGAAGATGATAGACCTTACAAAAAGTGGCCTATGATAAATATTCCTCAGGCGTGAAATGTTGGCTGAACCCAATTACAGAGTAGGTTAACTCAATTGGGTTAACTTAATCATGTGAGCATGACCCAGCCAATGAAACTTGACGCCTGAGCATGCCGAGGTAAAGTGTTAGGGACGTAGGTGGAACTGGAGGGACTTACAAGGAGATAGAAGATGATAGGTAGCAGAAACGTGCCAATGGAGGGTATAGCGCTACGAACGTGTTGCAGTGTAGAACAAGAACGATCGCTGGCCCTCGGAATTCTGGGTCCAGCTCTCTACTTATGCGACCTCGAGTGTCTTGGCCTAACGACCAGTTTCCTTGTGCGTCTACAGCCGACGGTGGATACGCCGTGGGTCTGCGTGAGCGTTGATCATACGACGCCTAGGACTCGACGGTCACGTGTCGTGGACGTCCGTAACAACTATCCCCCCCTCTGGAGTCCCCGGGCCCCGGGACTCAATAGAGCACCACGAGGTTTTCAAGCGGAAACAAGCTTCTTTGCTGAGGTGGCCGTTCTGCCCGCAGGCCGGTGGCTTAGGCCGTGTGGAGTTGGATTAGGCTATGCCAAAGGACGTCAGAGCCGTCGGTCGACGCGCAACGCCGCTGGCGTTGGCAGTGCGTACTTACTGACGCTCGCGCCCAGAATTCAACGTCAACAGGTTAAGAAACCTCAATTAGGCGACGGCCTGGTGATTCCGTGCCGTTTGGCCCGGTCCCAGTACTCGTCGAGGCACTCCTGGGCATTCTCGAGGTCTTTCTCACTCTGCCAGGTGGATTCTTCCATGTCGTACT
>HG983431.1:0-20040 GCA_900006255.1 Xeromyces bisporus
TGTAGGTACTTGTACATACAAATGCCCTTCGCATTCACGCCACATACTGGTACCGGTTACCTTCTTCTCGCTCCATGTAGTCCTTCTCAATCAGCCTGGACAGACCGTCTTGTTAGCCTCATGCCCATGTATATAATATATACCTCTGTGTCACTGAACTCACTTGTCTATGTTCCTCTTGATGTCCGCCGGCTCCAACACCCCCCGGTTCCGTGTCGCTCTGATCACCTCTGCCACCAACTCCGCATGCGTAATCAACTTGCGACTCTTCATGATTCGCACTATCGCTGCCTGTGTTTCGTAGTGTCGGTCCGCGGCTACTCGCTCGTGCGTCGTCTTGTTCTCCTCCCGTGTCTCCTTCAGTTGGATCTGATTGATCTTGATCCGCATCTTGGCGTCGCTAAATCCCGCGTTGTACTGGAATTCGTCTCCCGCGTTCACTTCCTTGCCCTTGGGCTTCTTGCTTAAGACCCGGTACTTGGCGCATGCCAGTGATTGTAGTGTTCGTTTTAGCTCCACGTCCGCTGTTGTTGGGTTAGTATGTAGTCAGATTTTTAAGAGGGACAACACGACGGCACTCACAAAGTCGTGTTGCTTCCTGTATTTGAACGTAGTTCACCGTCCCTCCATCTGGAACCTCGTTGAACAGCAGTAACACAACCGCCTGTGACGAACTGACCACCAGTTCTTTATTTCCCTTGGGAAAATGCGCTCGTATCTGGCAGTGTGCCAACTGGTGCTTCCAGCTGAGCTTCCGTCCATTGTACTTGGTATGGTAGAATTGCTCAAAGTCATTGATCGCCGCTCCCACTTCCGGCGGTATTCTGATGGAAAAGTCGGGGTATGTCGGCCACGACGCCGATGACAGCACACTGACATTCAAATCCACCGGTAATCGATGCCGTCGCTCTCGTTGAAGGGAGCTGTACGCCGCCATTTCGTCGCGCGCCACATCCATGTCTTTGAACATCGACTCCAGGTTGTGCGTGAAGCCCGAACCACATTCTAATAATCATGTCAGCTTAAGAAACTATACTGGTAACCATTCGAACAAACCTGTCCTAAGCCTGGCAAGCATGCTCTTCTCTGCATCATCGCTCGCGCTACGACCCATCAGCAGCCGGCGCGCAAGATCGTTCTTGTAGAATGCTTCAAAAACCGCCTTGCCATGCACAAACCGGAACAGATCCAGCACTCGATCCAGCTGCCGATTGATCTCCGCATCCTCATCCGCTAGCGCGACGTCTTCCGGTTTCCGTCCGTGTAGCACTCTCCATCCGCCCTTTAGTAGCATGTCGACATACTTGGCTATCATTTCTCCCGTCTTGGGGTTGTCCGTGCCCCAGCTGGACTGTGACTTCTTGCCTCTGTTGATGAACGTCTCGAACGACTCTCGCAGCGTATGACCCAACTCCTCGTTTCGGTAAAACGAAGCTGCCCACGTGTCGTCCAGCTGCTGCTTGAAGTCCAATAACCGTGATACCATCTCGGTTTCCTTTTCTTCGTCAAAGATAATGCCACTGCCCTCTTCAACGATATAGCTGTTAAAGGCTGGCTTAAGCCTTACACCCCAGTCCCTGCGCTCAAGTAGAGAATAGAGTCTTTCCAAAGCCGTCTTGTTACCGCTGCGTAGTAGACCGACGACATCTTCCTGCTTCAGCAGATTGTCTTCATGATCCGACACGAGGATCTGGTCCAGCAACTCGGACAGTTTCTGTTTGGTGCTCCGATTGAGAGAGTAAAACTCGCATCTGTTGAACTCTCGCTCGATTAAGCGGTGGCTATTATCCGCGAAAGTAGCAAGATACCCACTCGCTTCTTGCTCCGCCCACAATGAGAAGTACTCCTTCGATTTTGCAACGAGCAGAGGCTCAAAGTCGCTCACGTAGACGTCGAGCTCGTGGAAAAGCTCAATGGTGCTTCGAAGCAACCCCGTATCAACCGTCCGTCCGCTATCTTCGCGGTCGGCTTCGATTAAATCATAGGCACCTTGTAGTATTCTATCCTTCAACCAGAAATCCGAAAATATGTAGGAACGGAATAAGCTCAAGCCCATTTCGCGAATGACCGGCTCCTCCTTAGAATGCAAGAGGAATGACTGGTCGAGGTAATAGAAGATGCATCGCACAGTGACCTGCAAAGACACGACACGAATATTCTCAGCTTAAAAATCCCAATGGAAAACCCAGCAAGCAATTGCCTAAACGTACCAATTTCGAACGCCACATCGACGACGCCCCAACAACCGCCCTGAGTATATCAACATCACTACTCCCCTCAGCCTTAGCCACCAGAAACTGGCGCATATTCCCAGACACATATTCCCGACATTTATCCTGAAGCTTCCTAGCCAGCACCGCAGCGCGTCCCTGACGACACACATTCTCAGCACCCTTATACAACTCCTCCAGCGAAACCTCCGGCTTCCGATCCTCGAACACCGCGGTAAGCGCCGCGTCCAACCGAGTCCATACTCGATCCAGATACGCATCCGGGTTCATACGCGGCTCCGTCCGGAGATTCTTCACAATCAGCCTCTTCGGTCCCGTGTGCGGGGAGAAATTGCTCTGTCGCGAGACCGACGAGCTGTTCACTGAGCGCGACTTGTTCGCGGATGCTGAGAGGCTGGATGCGGATGTTGACGATGACGGCCCCTGCGCGTACCCGCCGCCCGTCTGGTGACCTAGTTGCGAGAAGTTATACATCTTGTCCGGTGTTATCAGGTCTTCTTTCTGATTCGACGACAGTGAGGGTGGTAGGCGTGGTCGTTTGTTCGATGGGGATATGCTGCGCGGATTGCTTTTGCCGAGCTCCGTCGAGCTACGATGGTGATGACGCTGTTGTTGATTCTGGGCGAAGAGCTCCGAGATCGTAGTCTGTTGCTGTTGTTGACGGCGGTGTTGTTGTTGCTGTTGCTGGTGCTGTGATGATGACTCCTCTTGATCAGATAGCCTTCTTTTTCCGAGCGACTTTCGCTTACCGATACTCTGGTCGGTGGCGCCTCTGGAATTCGGCTGCATCTATAACCGGTTTCTGATAGGTAGGCGGTTTGTCCGAAGTCTGGGGGGATTTGTAGAGCAAGTTCTCAGCTTTGTGAATGGAATGCTTCAACCATCACGTTTATATCAGGGCCGATATGGTACGGAGTATTTGATGCAGTCTTTCGTGCGATGTTATGATGAGCAGTTGATTTCGAAACTGAGGAGGAATGCCCAAAGTCTCCACTGCTGGCTGGTGCACGAGGAGATAAGATAATGAATGCATCGGCTGGCTAGGACTGGCTAAGGACGACGTCGTGCTTCAGAAGTAAACAACGCTGTATGTATGTACATATTGCTGGAATCATGAATCATTGATGGACGAATTCATTCAAACAGGGAAGATCCAGTAGACGAGGGTATATTCCTACGGTACATTTACACCACAGAACGACGTGCTGCAAGCTAACAAATTGACCATGCAAAAGGGATACATTAAAGGCACCTCATGTACAATCCAGACCAGACCAGACCAGAACAGCAAAAAGAGCTTTTGACGCTAAGATTCAGGTGAAGAAGCCCGGTTGCGGCATCTGTTTAATCTCGCTATCCTCAATCTGATGGAAAAGGGTTAGGTTAGTCTAATACTGCAACCAGAGAACCTCAGACACGAAGACAAGACAAGACAAACCTCAAGGAAGTCAGTAGCGACAATAAGCGCCATGTAAGATTTGGCCAGCTCGTTCAACGTCCCGCTGGCTCCAGGACTCGTCCCTCCTCCGCCTATCTTCGCTACCCGCTTGAAAATACCGACCACGCTTGGTCTGTTTTCGGCTAGGAATGTTCGTGCCTGCTCCAGGGCTTGTTCGTTGTGAAGCCCACGGACGAATACCACGGAGACAATGACCCGGACCACGGATAGTAGTAGGTCGTAGTATTTTCGGAGGGCGTCGGGGTTGTCGATATCTGATATTCTTGGTTAACGGAATTCCAACTGCAGGAAGAGTTCATTTGTTTATACTAACCGATGCCAATATCCGGGTCAGCTGCGAACAGTTGCGAGTCGCGCACTGCTTGGAATAGACCGGCTTTGAGAACGTATATCGCCCCGGTCTTGGTCTGGGAAAGTCTCTGGAGTAAGGACAGTAAGGCCTCGTAGTATGAGAGTAGTAGGGGTGTTTCTAGGGCAGAAAGAGCCTCTTATCAGCAAACTCGCTCAACGAAATCGAAGATTTCAAGACATACCGTTTCCTTGGGCATTGCGTAACTCCGCTGGTAGAGCTCTAATGGCGTCCAAAAACAGAGTCAAGTAATTTGACTGCGATATTAGCTCCGGCAATATACACTCTCCACTGTTATCCAATGTTGCCAGGAGATTTAGCAGCAGAAGCGCAGAAACCCGACATGTCTCCTGACCTGTATATGCATCGTCACATATAGCCTCGATCAGTGTAGAGCCACCTGTCTTGATAACCTGTTCACTCTGGTGTTTCACGCTCAAGTGCCTTTCCTCGGAAGAAGTAATGCGAGCAACATAGTACGAGCAAATGTTGTAGAGTGTTTCTCGTAAAGTTGCATCGCCGGTTGCCAATACTGCGCCGCGAATGCTTATATGGAAAAGCTGGTAGAGCTTCTCATCAATAATATCCCCACTCCGACTAGCAGGCGCCTCAGAAGTAGGATCCAGTTTGCTAATCAAACTCTCAGCTAACCGTGCCAGCTCAGCAGCCTCAGGCGTACTTTCCAATACTGCAGCTTCAAGCTTTGGAAGAATCAACTGGATTGAATGTAATATGAAAGTAGACTTGCGTCCGCCATCAAGGTTCGAGCAAGTGAGAATTGTCGTAATAAGTTCCGCCCAGGATGCCAAAGCCAGGGAGCGGTTGAACTCGATAATCCGGCTGTTGTTAGTCGCAAGGACAAACGACTTAAGCCGTTCAGACTCAGCAGCGAACGGTTCGCCATCATGAGGCCGTAACCGACCATTGAGCAGCAGCTCCTCCTTCCTAACTTCTATAAGTTCTCCCACTTCGTCCAAGTTGTAAAGGACCAATGCGCCGTCTCCTTGCGCTTTTTCGCACATCTTAATCGCCAGCCCAGCAAGGAAGGTGAATTGCGGCATGAAAAACTCGCGCTGGACATCCAGGTCCGCGAAGTCGAAGAGGTCAAAGATCGTTGGGTTTAAGACGGTTTCTCCCGTCTCTACAGTTGCGTTCCCAAACAGCGTAGAGAGGATTTCAGATTGGAGCGTTGGTGAGCCGAGCTTGACGGCTGAACGGATCTCCGTTGCAGCGTAGTTGTACAGATGGCTTCGGTAGAGTAAAAATTCCGCCAGCGCGGACGCCGATGGAGATAGCCAAAACTCGTCAGCTATGGTTGGAATTCCGTCCCATAGACTATGAGGTCCTATAATGGGTTGGCTTGAGAATGCACTGAAGAGAAAACGATTGGAACGCATTTCGGAGAGTGTGAAGTAGGAAGACAGCCTCGAAGACCACAGGCGTTTAAGCACTTCGAGTGCTAAGCGTTTCAAATGGACCATCCACGGTAAAATACTGCCATCCAGTTGATCTGGATAGTCTTGTAAGAATTGGATGATAGCATGCAGCAAGGACATCTGGTTTGCAAATAAGCCATTCGGTGTCACATCCAGTATATTGCCCACTGTCGTGAATCCAAGGAGAAGATGAGCAACCGTCGGCCGATCCGCAAACATATTAAGACAACTATTAAGGAGCGTGAAAAGGCCTTCCCGGATAAGGTAGCCAGCAGCCTGAGAACCAAGCTCCAACTCCCTCAAGTCGGGTTTCATTTCAGACAGGAGCGGTCGCGAAACCTGATCAATTTCCACTTCCGTATTTAACACTTCAACTATCTTATTCGATGATTGCCATTTGGACAGGTCAAGTGGTGTCATCTTGTTGAGTTTGCCAGAACTGGACAATTTCTCCAACAGAGCCATAGACGAAACCGTTAGTTGTGCGTGCCCTGTCCCGCAGTAAAGGCATAGACGAGGTACAATTGTCAAATTGACCAGTACGCTATCTTCAAAGGTAGAAATTGCCGAATTTGCAACAGTGCTCCTTCTTCCTGACGGTTGAGACTTGATAACAGGGTTGACGATATTTAAATAGGTTGATTGAAGATCCAGTATCAAGTCTATGACCTCGATACTCTTGAGCAGAGAAAGGACCAACGTAGAATCCGAAGGAGCTCTGGAGACTTCGCCTACATCCTGGTGGGCTACTGCAAAGATTGCTTTGATGACGTCTTCGTTGAACAGCCATTCGGCCACGCGGGCAAAGGGATGTAGGCGGACATAAGCACCCAGCGACGACGACTTGAAAGCGGAATCAGAGGAGACACCAGGCTGACTGAGAACAGCCACGAGGTTTTCGTTAAATGATCTCAAGCACGTGACGACAAAACTCAAGCAGTTGTAGGTTAATAGGCGAGTCTGGTATTCGTTCAAATCCAGAGCTTTCCGGCATAGGGCATGGCCCAAGACAAAGTCGACGTAGGGATCAATGCCGGGATTTCGGTAAGAAGCCCCGAGGGACTCTGGGAATGGAATCGACAGGTGACGGTTAGCCGAGTCAGCGGTCGGAGTAACGAGAGTGTGGACTAGTTCAACAAATGCATTGGTCTGATCGAAACTCTCGCCTATCTTTTGAAGCGCCCGCTGTTCGTGCCACACCGGGGGGTTGGAAACTACCGGGACTTTCGTAAGTCCTGCGGCACTCATTGCGCCTCCAGAAGCCCACTGGTCGACGGATATCCACATCTCATAACCGTCGGGAATTGTCCTGTCCTTCATCAGAGCATTCAGGGTTGCAAGTGCACTGGCCCTCAAATGAGTCGGAATCAGTCCGCTGCTCAATGTCAGCAAAGTGCCAACGACGTTGAAACTTGTCTGGTGCAACATCCAGTCTCGTACAGACGCGCTTTGCCTGCACAAATGCCCCATCAGCCGGAGGTAACAGGTCAGCATCACAGGGCTCTCTGGTTCTATCATTTCAGACGGTTCTGACTTCCTAACATGTAGAATGCCCTGCGACGTTGCAGGCTTCTCCGTCACTCTGATAGCATACAACTTGAGCTCGGCAAACATCTGCGCCCAGTTCATAGACGTGGAGCGTTTAAACCTGGGAGATATGAAGTTATCCTCTTCGATTAAGAACCTGTGCGCGCATACAGCATTATCCTCCCCTTCAGATATGGAGCACAAGACTTCACAGAAGGCGCTGGCCCGGGGAACGGTTTGCCGTTTAGAGGCCCATTGAAGGAAGCCGTAAAGATTACTATCGTGATCGGCCCAGAATTCCTGAGCTGCTTCTTGTCGGCCCTCAAATGCAAATGCCATGATAACTAAGAAGGACTCCAGGTGCGTCCGAGCCTCTACCAATCCACGATGCAGACTGGAGGTCAATCCGTCCCTCAAAGCGGTGAGATGGTCCAGTCTCTGCGAATCCTCTTCGGACTTCAGCATTCGAACCGCGTCCGGCAGATTTGCAACACAAGACTCCGTGAACGATTCGAAATTCTCCATCAATAGTCGTTTCATATACGGGGAGCAATTAACCGGCTCGATTATCAGCGTCGCGCTCTCTTTTAGCAACAATGCCACTAGTTCACTTCGCGCTGGATCACGCCACTCTTCATTATTGACCCCGGAGCATATGGCCAGAACAAAATCAAGACCGCCGTCGTCAAGAGCGGCCATAAACATCTTAATATGCTCGTCTAATCCCTTCTCAACATTGGCGCCGGGAGGTGATGAATTAGCCTCAGGACCCCACCCGCTATACACTGCTAACCATAATACGGTAACCGCAGAATGAAAGTTCGTCAACCCCCAAGGCTGACTTTCTCGGGATGCCGTAATCGTCGAATGTAAATTCTTCGCCTCACTGTGAGACGCAGAGCCATCAACAGAACCGTGCTGTGCAAAGGACGCGACAATAGCCGGGACGTAATGAACGAGAAGCGAGTCAAATCGGTCCAGCTTTTTCAAGTGGTTCAGGAGATGTATGAGTTCGTCGGGGCTTGTGTAGGGGCCCTTAAACAGATAGAAGAGAATCGCGCCCAGTGACTCGTGCTGACCGTCCAAGCTAAAGCGCTGGAATTCTATGGCCTCTGAGACATCAGGATCCTCCACCTGCCCTACAATTGAAGCCTTCTGGATTTGTTCACCTAGGAGTGAGAGCCACTTCTCAATATCGACCATGGAGTCTATGCATCGCTTCGTAAACCGGAACGAGTTGCGTAGAGCGCCACTCTTGGTGTCTAGAATAAAAGCCAGCACCTCCTGCATAACAGTCTGTAAAGCGTCCCGTTCCAGCTCAAAAGATTCTTGGAAGATCAGGCGTAAGCATTCAAGCAAGAAACCACGTCGCTCGTGATATGACATGATCGCTGCGATCAGAGGGGTTCGATCCAATTGACGAGCTTCATCCTGCGCAGTCATAAAAAGTCCGGCCGCTTCAATCTCATCGATATTCAACGCATCCGCCAGTTGTAGCGCTCCCTGCTTAAAGTCCTCGTTGACAGCATATTCCACTTCGGCAATCGTTATTTTGCCTAGCTCACATCGTAACAAGTCAGTGACACGGATAACCAAGTACCAGCTGTCAATCAACCAGCTCAATGCAGTAACCTACCGGAAAGAACGGTCTGCCTGCTTGTATTGTTCTTTGTGGGTTGGTCAAGAAGCTTCTTGAAATCCTCAATATGAGCCTCCAATTCCAAGCACAGGCGGTCAATATTCAGCACTGATGGATCAGAAAGGGAAGAGAGATCCTGATAAAGGCCGCGAAGGCCATTAGTAGGATCTCTTTCTTCCATTGTCAGCGGATTGTAGAGGTGTTGGGGGGAAAGATATAAATTCGGATGCTGTCACAGTCCAAAAAACATCGGAGAACGCGATCAAAATTCCGTTGGCGGAGCTTCACGCACGCCTTCAACATAGCAGTGGACCAGCTTCCGCTATGCGCTCCGACAGCGACAGCGAGGTCTCTGCAGCTAACAATAATAACGATGGAAATAGGGAAAGTCTACATGACCAAGTGATTTTTTTCCAGAGTCTACGTTGGCTTTGAGCCTTTAGAAGTTTGTGGACCGCAGATTATCGGCTCTTAGTAGCCGCAAAATGCTCTCTTGCATAGCACAACAGCGCGACTTCTAACTAACTCGCAACCATGAGTGAAATTACCTTGGACAGGGCCATTGCGCTCCTCTCTTCTGACAAGGTGAAGGAGCGCTCAGATGGTTTAGCAGGTTTGGCAATCCAAATCGCGGTTGACCGTCCAATTCCAGCTTCCGCTAACCTTCACTAGATCTTAAGCATATTCTCCAGCAGAATAAGCAGAATTCAGAACTGTGAGGCATACCGAAACTTGCTCGCTAGGATTTAGCTGACATTTGGCTATCCCAGGGACGCTCTGAATGATAAAGCGTGCCATAAGATTTTTGAGTCCTTGTTCCAATTCATATCCGTCGAGAGGTCTGCTTTCAAGAAAGCCAACAGCAACAGCAGCAGGTCAAACGCGCAACCTGCCTCTCGCCTGTCGTCTTGCGCATCTGTTATTCGAATAGCCGTGGACGTCTTATTGCGAAATCTACGAACAAAGTCTGTTCGGGCCATCATCGACCATGTAATCGATACTTTGTCGGCACCAGATGAGAGACTATGGGAACCTCTGAGAGTCGACTATATGAAATGTCTGGCTATACTTCTACAATTTCCACCACACGTTGAGCACCTTCCGGTGACACAATGGGAACGTCTTATGGGCTTCTGTTTGCGAAGTCTCGGCTCTCAGGAAGATGGAGACGCTGTGTCAAGTTCGCAGATTGTGCATCGTTCTTCTTCTGGGAAATTCGGCACTGACAGTGGCCGTTCAACTCCGTCAAGGAACATGCCAACTCCTGTTGCGACAGAAAGGTTCGTAGGTGATGAGAGCGTTCTCGAGGAGGTCTTAACACATGTTCAGCTTCTGACCGCGAGTCCCAACGCTCCTGTCAACGTGATGTCTGAGAGGATACTTCACGAGCTTGTGGGATACGTAAAGTCCTCCACTTCCGGAAATGCCCAGCGTGTCGCATTCAGTACAATCAATACAGTTGTTACGAGGATCTTGTTCGATCAGTCCGAACTTGTCCGTGCCTCAATGTTGGACTTAATACCCGTGATCCGGCGCTTATGGAACACCAAATACATTGGTCTCAAAGATGAAATGCTTTCCACCATAACACTTTGCATGAGTATCTTGGCTGACACGGCCCAAAGAGAGCCATCAGAGTCGTTATCTAGCTTGCTTGACTCATTGGTGGATACTCTTTATGCAGAATACACATCGAGATCCGAGAAGGATGTATTTCAGCTTGATGACTCTATTTTCCATCACAGTGCCCGCCAATCTATAAGGAATCCCGTATTTGGTCCTCGTCTTGGAAACACCAAATCGGAACACAATTGGACAGTTTTGTGGGCGATAGCAGTTCTAATTGAATTATCAGAAAAGATTGCCGAAAGATTAATAGCGCCTCAAGGTTCCGAAGAGGCCATGCGCAAGAAACAACGTCTCACATCTATAGCAGAAGATGTTTTCCGTGACTCTTTCTCCTCGTCAGGACTAAAGAGAACCTGCTCATTGCAGCTAATCCCGTTTCTTATTGATAGTCAAATTGTCGTTGAAGCAAGGGCATCGCTCTTGGAACGGCTTATCCCAAACATACTGGATGACAATAGTACTATTGCTTCGTGGACTATGGTGGCCATCGCAAGGTTTGTCTTCATGCCCTGGCTAATGCGGACATGCTAATGCTTGCAATAGCTTTGTTTGCACTCATGATGCGAAGTCGCCTTCTCTTAAGGGACATTGGCAGCAGGTTTGGGATTTCACGTTCCGCGCCTCAACATCACAATCCATTTCCAGAGTCGCCTGCCACCTTATGAGTGCTATTTTGGATTTCCAACTTCTAGAGTACTCCGTGGTGGCCGAAACAACACGCTCAATGCTGTTGTCCGTCAACTTAAGTGGTCCCTCAACCATATCGGATTCATCCCTGGCACTTTGGGCAACAGTAACTCGGCTGAACACGCAAATGAACCCAGGATCAATGCTCAGCGCCTCAAAACGAGTTTGCGGTTTGTTGCGGGAAGTTTGGACAATCGGTTTGTTTTTCCGGTCCTTATCTTATCAAGACATTCAACTGATAAGATAACAGGTACGGTGACCGACAAAATCCAGGCCGCGCAGGTTGCCACGTTTGCGCGCCCTCTGGAGCTTCTAAATCTGCTTTTCGCCTGCACTAATAGGCCGTTCGTTCTTGCTGCTTCTCGGTTTCGAGGGCCTGCTGGTATTATTGGCAAGCACTGGCACTTCTGCTTGAGGAATCGGAAGTTAATGGAATACCTGTTCCATGTTGACAACATATTCAATTGCCACGACCCTTGGGATACCGATGATTCACTCTCCTTAGAATCATCAGCTCGGGCAGATCCCAATGACAATGTCGTTCTTAATTTACTGCAAGCGAAAGCTGAAGCGTTCCTGCAAGCATGGCAGACCCTGTCACATGGAGAGTCTTACCATGTTTCAGTTGATGTGGTGCAAATTCTCAGTTCCTTTTGCATAGTTGTCTTCTTGTTCACAGAATGCCTGCCACATCAACCTAACTCTGCATCACAGAATTTGCGACACCATTGTAAGCACCTGTGGGTTGTGATATGTTCTTACCTGGCTCACCATGAAGTACATTTCACAAATGCCTGCTTGGAGTTGATATGCCCCATTTTCTCTCCGGCGGTTTGTTCTACCGGCTCGCTGGGAGCACTCTCAAATGGACTCTACGACATTGCGACTCCTTTCGTCGAAATTCTTGAACAGCAAAGACAGCTTCAGAAACGACACGCCTCTTCTGATCACGGGGAGTTTATGGACTTAGATGGTCCAATGTGGACTAACAAGGAGCTGGTAGCTGAGCGGCAGTCCATTATGGATCTGAACCGGGAGGCTCTGTCTTCGTTCCCGAACTTTGCAGTACTCCGACGGTGTATGACTATTCAACTATCTATCTTCAAAATAATGACTGATGCAAGCCGTTCTGGAGGACTCGATGATGTCTCACTTATCGACTACCTGATTAATTTAGATCATGCTGATATTTTGTCTGCGCAGTCCTACTTACCGCACGTGTATCGTTCATGTTCGGGTATGAAAAGGGAGACAATACTTCAAATTCTTGAAGACCTTGGCGAAAAATGCCTGCAATCATATGAAGTAGAACGCTGCGAGAGCTCTCTCTGCCTTTGCATTCGTATGATGAGCAGTTTTACCGACTCGTGGACAATAAACGAAGGTGACGGCTTAAGCGACTCAGCCGCAGACATATATACATGGTTCATGGATGTGATATTAACGAAAAGGAAAGCTTCGTCTGGGGTATACATTGCACTCGCCGGGTTTCTAGAGAATGTTCTCATGTCCAATGCCGCATATTTGAACGATGAGTTTAGTCCATCACCTCGAACTGGCCTCTTCACTATTCTTCGAGACGGTGATGTTCCTGTCAAATTTGGAGTAGCGGAATCCATTCCCCGAATATTTGGGCGTTTCTTGCTGAAAGACCATGATTCCGTCTTTGACGACATATTGTCAAACCTACCTGGAGATACTGATTGGAAAGAAGGAATCGCTTTGCGTCTCTTTGTATTGGCTCGGCTGGCGTCCCAGTGGCATACCCTACTTCGAAGAAGTATTTACCATGTATTCGAAACGCCAGCGCAAGTGCCACGTTCTGTTGAATATGCTCAGAAATGCTTGCAGACTGTTTCGAAAACTCTTGGGCTACATGACGCGAAGGAGTTGTTCCGGCTTTTCTCTTCTCAGATTATCTTCACTTGGACCGAAGCGAACTCGATTGACTCTATACCATTCGGTGTTTTCGGGTATACCAGCCTCAAAGAATTGCTAATCGACGTGCAAGATGAAGTTGTCGGCCAGATAATGATGCGTGGAAGAGATCATGAAACCGTTCAATTAACGAAGCATGTGAACATTCCGTTTGTTGAACTTCTGAATACATCCTTATATAAAGCCGCAGCATATGGTATAGCTCGAGACATCAGCATTCCACCTGAACCCAAAAGTCAAAGTAAAAGCGTCGAGAGCAGGCTGAGAAAACTCTTTGGTTCCGACGTATATTTGGATCGACTGGAGAAGCAATTCCCGCAGACAGTGGCGACCCTCTTCCGGTCTCTTGGTCAGTATGAACAAGTTGAAAGAGCATTCTCGAGGCGCCCGGGCTTCCAACACGCTCTCGGTATTATGAAACACATTACCAGCCTAAGTTCTTCAAAGTCTATACTCCCCGCGAATCAACAGCCGTCCTTCCGTGCGCGCTTTTTCCTGGATGAACTTGACTTTCTCTGCAAACGCACTGGATACGAACTAGAGACGATTTGGACTCCTACTCTGGCATCCTACGTCTGTCGGGTGCTGTTGGAGTCGATACATCCTGCACTGGGTTCTCTTCATGCTTGCTCTGTCATCCGGAAACTTAGGGTTTTAGTATGCGTGGCTGGACCCGTGTTTTTGCGGGACTACCCTCTCGAGATGCTTATGCATGCTCTTCGACCATTTCTCACTGATATTCATTGCTCAGAGGATGCACTTGGGATCTTCTGGTATTTATTGGAAGCAGGTGGACCGTATTTGATGGAAAACCCGCGCTTCCTAGCCGAAATAGCAGCTTCTACTTTTGTGTCTCTCAGAATACTATTTGCGTCTTCTCCTGGAGGGACCACAAAGGATGCCCAATTTGAAATGGTGCTGACGAACGCCAGGACATTCCACCAATGGTTCAGAGAGTTCTTGAATGCTTACTATGGGCGCCGCGAAACTCACAAGAAACCTCGGGAGGAAGCCCGGATAGAGGAATACCTCAGGCATCTAGTCATATCATCTATAAAGATGGCCGCTCCGGGAAGCGCTTTCCGAGATGACAGAGAAAGCCTGTTGTTGATGAATATTCTTAGAACTCGGCACCCTGAGCGTAGAATGCTCAGTCGGTCAGTGTCTGATCTTATTCTGTCACTATATTGCGTTGACTTCAGAAGACCGTTGAATTATCACCATGATGTTGTCCGGGAAGATGGGGAAGCCCTTAGGATTTGCCCAGCCGTCTGGGATAGTCTCCAAAACCCCGAGGTTGGGATTGAGTATCGGTTGTGGGCTGCAAGAGTTATTGGGAAAGATTACGCTGTTACCGGCACGATAAGCGATGCGGTTTTGAAGGAACAAGGTCCGTCCATGTTCGGTTTTAAAGATTCCGTATCCACGTCCGACATTGTTCAGAAATCAAAAGCCCGTATACTCCAGAACCTCTGCGATATGTTGCGCAGCAATAATCGCTTGGAAGTTGGCCTCGTTGAGCGGACGCTACAGCTGATTGTTAGCAAACTGGATGATTATGATGAATCCGAAGACTACTCTCATGTTATACCAGACTCCCTGATGAACGCACTTATATGGAATCCATATCTATGCCCAGCCGTATCAGTTTCGACTGCTGAAACTTATCTTGGCCAGCGGCCTCTAGATTGGAATCCTAAATTTCCTTTAGCTGATTGGGCTCGGAATATCGCACTATTTCTGTCGAACGCGGTCCCTGAGGATCCCGTTACTGGATCGCTCAGCCAGATTCTACGTGTGATTCCTGGGTTAGCTGTCCAACTGCTGCCGTATATTCTCCATGAAGTTTTACTGGCGGAATTCGAGGAAGACAGAGACACTCGCCACACGATATCCGAGATTTACAAGGATATCCTCCGTGAAGTCGACGAAGATAGTATCCCTCATGCACGACTTATCATCGACTGCATTCTATACTTGCGGGATCAGCCAAGACCAGGGGAAAGAACGATTGTTGATCGGGATGAATGGCTTGATATCGACTACCAGGAGGCATCCAGTGCGGCGAACAAATGTCGCATGCGCAAAACTTCCCTGTTGTTTCTGGAAATACAGGTCTCGCGTGTGAATGCTGGGTCTCGCAGATCGTCCTTCGCGAAATACGATCCTCCTTCTGACTTCTTACACAACTTGTTCAAAAATATCGACGATCCGGACTTTTTCTATGGCATCATACAGACGCCGTCGTTGTCTTCCGTGATGGAAAGATTGGACTATGAGAGCACTGGGATTAAGAACCTTCTCTTTCACAGCGCACAATACGATAGTGAATTGCAATTGTCGGGCAATGCAAATTCCTATGGTATTTTGAAAGCGCTGAATTCAACTAACCTTCAAGGAGTTGCAAGTTCTGTGTTCTCTTCCCCTGGTGCCTCGAAGGATGGGTCAGGTTCTCTTGATAGTATGCTGCAGGCCTCCATGAGTCTTCAACAATGGGATATCCCTGTTTCCCCTGTCAATCCGTCACCATCTGCCATTGTTTACAGAACACTCCAGGGCATCAACACGGCGGGAAGTATAGCCGAGATTTCTCCATCAGTGGACGAATCTTACACGGCCACCCTGGGCCTGTTGGCCAGTAGCAATAAAACGGCGTTGTCGATGAAGGATGCAATGAGGACTCTAAGTACAGTGACAGAAATTGGCGACGTTTTATGCTCCACGTCAGCCAAGGACGTTGACGAAGAGTGGGAGAAGATTGTGTTACGAGGGGTTTCCTCACGAGATGGAAGGTATGTGTCCGTTAGCTTCCCTGGCTCAAAAACAGCATCTAACTATCCCAGCTCCCGTGACATCGGCGAGGCTCTGAACGTGCGGGAGGCTCTGTTTTCTTCCATAAAACGCAAGGACTATCTGAAGTCGGCTTTCAGACTGAGTGATCGCGACGCGCAGCTTCTGGAAGTGAAAGTCATTCGAAAATCCCTGGGAATTACAAGAGCGCATGAAATGTCTCAGGCGTCACTCAAATCCGCAATACGTCTGACGAATCTCGTGCAGCCCTGCGCTTCCCTTGGCATCAATATCGACGGGGCCGCTAAATATGATTTAGCAAACGTCCTATGGGACCAGGGAGAGATGACGACGTCAATTCAAATACTTCAACAGCTGAACAATCAGAATGGTCTAAGTAGACAGAGTATCCCAATTAATCGGGCAGAGCTTCTTGTTACCTTGGTAAGTTGACTACAATTGCCGTCTTCTTTCAGTTCATCATCATCTGACGTCTCGCAGGGCCATCATGTTGCAGAGGCACGTCTGGAAAAACCAGAAGCTATAATTCAACAATATCTATCACCCGCAGTTAAGGACTTGAGGGGACGATCTGAAGGAGTGGATGCTAGCAGAGTCTTTCACGGATTTGCGATGTTCTGCGATCAGCAATTCCAGAATCAGGATGGCTTAGAGGATTTTAAGCGCGTGGAACAGCTCCGGAATTGCAAACTTGAAGAATTACGTGCTTTTGAAGCCGTGCTGGCAAGCGCTGGGGGAAGTGAAAGGAACCGCCTTAAAATGGACAGAGCTAGGACAAAGCAATGGTTTGAACTCGATGACCGCGAATATCAGCGATTACGCCGAATTCGCGACGATTTCCTAGAGCAGTGTCTTGGAAACTACCTTCTATCTTTGCAAGCAAGCGACCGTTACAACAATGATGCGCTTCGCTTTTGCGCTATATGGTTTGATGAATCGGACAGTCTTACGGCTAATATGGCTGTTTCCAAACATCTTGACAGTGTTCCCAGTCGAAAGTTTGCGCCTTTAATGAACCAACTATCTTCCCGGTTACTTGATGACGACGAAGACCCATTCCAGTCTTCACTTTCATCCTTGATTTACCGGATTTGTGTTGAGCATCCCTTTCATGGGATGTACCAAGTGTTTGCCAGCAGTAAGTCCAGAGCAGGTAGGGAGGGCACATCATTGTCTCGATATCGAGCGGCTGGTAAACTCTCCGAGAAGTTAAAGAGCGACACGCGTCAGGGAGGAACCTGGTTTGCTATCCACAATGCAAACATCAGCTACGTGCGATTTGCCGTTGATCAACTCGATGAGGGACTGAGGAGCGGCTCAAAAGTCCCGCTCAGTAGAATACCAACAGGTCTACGCCTTCAGAATGAAGAATCGGTGAAGAGGATACCACCGCCTACAATGGAGGTAAAACTTCGCCATGACTGTGATTACAGCCGCGTTCCCACCCTCGCTAGCTTCCTCCCTGAATGTAGGATTGCTTCGGGTATTAGCGCGCCGAAGATCGTGACTGCTGTGGCGAGCGACGGTGTGCTGTACAAACAACTTGTAAGTATCATCCTTTTGCGGATTCCAGTTCTACTCTTAAGATATCTCAGACTGACGGAACGTAAATCTGGACAGTTCAAAGGAGGAAACGATGATTTGAGACAGGACGCCATAATGGAGCAAGTATTCGACCAAGTTAGCAATCTCCTCAAAGAACATCGGGCTACTCGACAACGAAATTTAGGAATCCGGACATATAAGGTCCTTCCGTTGACGTCGAATGCGGGCATAATAGAGTTTGTTCAGAATACCATCCCGTTACATGACTACTTATTGCCAGCACACCAACGATACTACCCGAATGATATGAAACCAAACGACTGCCGGAAGTTGATAGCAGACGTTCAGAAACGATCATTCGACCAAAGGGTGAGAACATTTCGGCAGGTGATGGAACATTTCCATCCAGTCATGCGATACTTCTTCATGGAGAATTACAGTAGCCCGGACGATTGGTTTAGCAAGAGACTCTCGTACACCCGAAGCACGGCTGCAATTTCGATACTGGGCCACATCCTGGGTCTCGGAGACAGACACGGGCATAACATCCTCCTTGACCAGAATACCGGCGAAGTGGTCCACATCGACCTCGGGGTAGCGTTTGAACAGGGCCGAATCCTACCGATCCCAGAGGTGGTTCCCTTCCGTCTCACACGCGACCTCGTTGACGGAATGGGCATCACGAAGACGGAGGGCGTGTTCAGGCGCTGCTGCGAGTTTACTCTGGAAGCGCTACGACAGGAGTCATATAGCATCATGACGATTCTCGACGTGCTCCGGTACGACCCATTGTACAGCTGGACCGTATCTCCGCTGCGGATGAAGAAAATGCAAGATAACCCCGAAGCCGCTAATGGACCGCCTTTGCTTCCCGGGGCGACGAGGAAAACCAACGCGGACGAGCCGAGTGAGGCCGATCGAGCTCTCACGGTTGTTGCGAAGAAGTTGAGCAAGTCGCTAAGCGTTACGGCTACTGTCAACGAACTGATTCAGCAAGCGACGGATGAACGGAATTTGGCTGTTCTTTATTGTGGTATGTGCTCTGGTGATGGATGTTGTTTGGAAAGTTTTCAGCCTGTGTAGCTAACATTTATTACAGGTTGGGCTTCATATTTCTGACGTCTTATCATAGCTCGATGGGTTTTGAAAAATTGGCGTATTACGGAGTACATACACTGATGCATGCACCGTAAATATTTCGTGAGGATTATACTGTTTTCTGGTGTCAATGACTTATCTTCGCAAGGAATATAATAGCATAACAATGTTTCGTATATCGATGGTAAACCGGGGATGGTATGATACGAAAAACAAATCCGACTCTGGTGAAGCAGATATAGGCCTCCTGCCGGCAGAAGACGACTGCTTAATTGCTATATACCTGTCCATCAATAAACGCCGTGAATTCGGGATAGCAGATTCACTGTAGGATACGCGAAATAGACCAGACGTCACCGACCACTATAGGGCGTATGCTATCGCGTGCGGGTCAAATTCAGGGGCGACTGGCACGATGGTGGGTACTCGCATACCAGCTCCCTCGGCGAAAACATAAAACTCTTGGATATCATCTTTCACGGCCTCGTCAAAGGTGTAGAAGGGATATGTCACTCTGTGAGGGGCAGTAAAATGCGCCCGCTGAGTTGGAAAGAGAGTACGGAGACGAGGACGGAACGGATTCCCCAAGCGGTTGGAAACGCGTTCTTGAAACTCCGGAGTGAAGCACCAGTGACCGTCATCTGTCTGGAAAACGTTACCACGGACACGTGCGATCTGTAGCCAGTCACAATGCTTAAGGGAATGCGTTGAATGATGGCACCACGAACAAGAGGCGCATTCTGGGTATATGTTGCTGTCTGCGCGGAAAGGGTCTCGGTATTCCTTTATGCCCCGTTGTTTGTTTCTTCCTCTGTTTTGGGGCTTGGATACCCTGGAACGTGAGATTTGAGGAGAGAGGGCGTGACCGGAGACGTTGTTGCCAGAGTCGGGGCGGGTCTCCTTGCGGCGAACAGACTCACGGATAAGAAAGTCAATTATACCGCGGACAGTATCTGTGCCGTGTGCCCGTTCACCAATCACTGTCCGTACGAAACTGTGCTTGTTGGGCAAAGCGTAGACAATGCATTCTCTGGCGTCATCATCAGTGAAAGTGTTCTCAATGAAAGATTTCGAGAAAGCTAGCTGTGTCCATAAGCCCCTGATACGGTGAGCAAAACTCAGCAAAGTGTCTTCCTTCACATTGAAAGACAGGTTCTGAAAAGATCTGCGTGTTTCGTGCAGATCTTCGTGAAGGGCGACATCGGATAGGCCACGGCAGGCAGTGCGGAGGATACGCAGTTCGTCGCGCAAGGATGAAGCAGAGTAGATGAGTGTAAAGAGGTCATTGGAAACCCGGCCCAGGATCTCGTGGCGAGCCGTGCGAACGCGGCCGCGAATCTCCTCGTTATTGTCGGGAATTGGTTTATCGCTGTCGGGGTGGACATATTCGAGAACCTCTTGGGCGTGCAGGTAATGGGAGACATCAGACCACCACCGATGCCAGTTGCTGTGGGTAAGGACGAAAGCGCCGGTCGGGCTGGTCGATTCAGAAGACATTATTGTGTTTAGCAGTGTCTCCGTGAAGTAATATGGGCATAAGACGTGGGAAGATATGAAGGGAAGAAAGAAAGGCTCTGAACCGAACCTTACATTATTGTAGGTGGTGAACAGAAACGAATCGGGAACAAAGGAGGGTTGACGTCTAATTAGATTAAGCTATACCGCTTGTGGTAAGGTCTATACCTTATTTG
>HG983432.1:0-20031 GCA_900006255.1 Xeromyces bisporus
ACACTACAGTTCTTATTCAAATCTGCTTATCCACCAACAGCCCCAGGGAGATACGATATACAGTTTACAATGGACCGAAAAAGGAAAATCGACGACACAAATGGTCAAACAATATCCATTTCTAAAACTGCAAAATTCAATGCTCATACATTGAGAAAGCTACAAGCTGCCGTCAGTCATGATCCAGAGATTGATTTGACCACACAAATGCCTATTGATTACACCGGCCGCCTGATCAGAATGAAAACTAGCAAAGAGGTCCTTGGTAAGTAAAATGAAAGAAATATTGATTCCATAAATTGACAATCATCTCTTGGTAGAGATGTCCAACAATGGATTTCAAAGGTCTACGAAACCCAAGGAAAAAGAAATACGAGAATCCCTCAACCCATCAGATACCGTCCATATATTATTTCCTCTGTCTCGAGAGGTGCTGAGACTTGTGGAAGACATCTCCAAGACCGCAGAACCTTTACCAAATGGCCTTTCTCAACGTTTGTTTGAAGTCATGCAGGCGAGCGAGGTTCTCTGGAAGGCTCCATTCCCACTTCACAAGATGGTTTTCAAGTGTGCTGCGGACATCGTGGTTAAAGCGGTCCGGCATATAGACGATTACACTGAGTACACGACCCTGCAATATCTCGAGCAACATATACCAGATTGCCCCGCTCCGAGGCCTCTAGGATGCGTGCAAATGAGTGGAATATCACTTATTTTTCTGACTCACAAGCCATCGAAGTCTCTTGGAGAGGTATGGCATGGCTTGGATAGTGACCAGAAAGCTTCGGTCAGAGATCAGCTGGAGGCTATTTTGACAAAATTAAGATCGTTGCCCTATGTACATGGGCGTCCTCTTGGAGGAGTGGCTGGTGAAGGCTGCAAAGATGCCAGAAGGCACCTTAGGCGAAGTGATAAACCGATCAAAACACTTGGTGAATTCGAGGATTTCATGTTCTCGAGTTCTCGCCCTGGCGGTTTGGTATTCGTGGAGTTGCTTCGCCAGCTTTCTCCATGCTTATCCTCTCCTCCCAATATTGTTTTTACGCACGGAGATCTTCGGCCGGATAATATTACGGTAGAGATCGTCGACTGTAATCGATGTGTCGTTACCGGCCTCCTTGATTGGGAGTACAGTGGCTTTTACCCAGACTATTACGAAGCTGTTAGGTGCACCAATTGTTTGTCTTCGTGCGAGGACAACGACTGGTTTTTGTTTCTTCCTGATTGTATTTCGCCAAAACGCTATACTCATTGGTGGCTCTTAGATCGTGTGCGGGAGACCAGGAGTATGTGACATCGAAACAGGATTTATTCAGTCAGTATCTTGCACTTGTGAGTGTATGATTACAAAATCGCTCCCCTCTTTTCCCTCAGTATTTCCCTGGCATCGCGATAGTCCTCATCATCACAGTCCAAAATAAATTCTTCTTCCAAATTGTCAAGAACGTCCAGCACGTAGTCCTGACAGTCCCACTCAACTGTCTCATTGTCCACGGGCACCGTCTCTGCAGCTTGTTTCACATTTTTTACATCGGCCTTTCTGATTACGCCGATGTAAACTTTCTGCAGAAAGCTCCTAGAATTTTCAGGTCGTGCTTTCACGATATTGCGTTCGAATTTCGGATGTTCGCCGGTAACTTCAAAAATGAGGGGCTCTCTTTCATCCTCCAGGTACAAGCCCCAGTGTTGGTAATTGCCATAACGGGGTCGATAGAGTACAACGTGAAGTTGTAGAAAATCCATTGTTTTTTGTAAGCCTAACCTACTATCAGTCGTGAATGAACGATAAAAAGGGAATGGAATCCTCATACCTCAAGTCGTCTTCCGTATTCCTCCTTGATATATTTCTGAAAATCCCATGGCATTCATGAGGATGGCCATGCCATCGTTTATATAGATACTAGAGAACTAAGATTGACCCGTTTAGGAAGCCTATAGTCGTCAAATCTCAGGTAGAAAGCTCAGCGGCTAGTCTGATACACTGCAGGCTCCTTGAGCGGCAACTGATAGGCCAACCACCAAACTTGGGGTTTATAGTACATTCTTTGAATTGGATGGGTCTGCTTGAAGTAACCCGGCCTATGAAGTATTTAAGTTTGGGAAACTGAGATATTCCCTAGGAACATTAGTAGCCAACCTGTCTCCGGGGGCGCGGCCCGCCAGCCATAACAATGTGCTTAGTTTAGTGCCTCATATCAACTGCCTTGTCATAACTTGGATTCGTGCAGTGCTGCTGCCGGAAGAACTTCCGATGCGGCTTTGGAGATTTACATCCTATTATTGGGCAATTCGTCTTTTCAGGTTGATCCTTATTTAACCCCAATGCCTTATTTCACCCTCGCGAAAATCAAACTTTGTGTATCACATGTTTCTATGCAGCTGTCACAGTAGAGCGCCTGCATAAGCTTGAAGTTTAATTTCAGACATAAATCATTCTTTACCTGTTATGGTAAGTGGTAAGACTTTTGACTGTTTCTCTCTAACTGCCTTATTGCTTTACCGCTTCGCTACAGTATAATCTAGTCAGACAATGAGTATGCTCTCCCGAGCTTTACCGGAACGAGCGAGGAAGGACAAAGATAAAAGAATCAATTTTCATAGGCAAGCGGAGATTGCTCAAACTAGAATAAGAATCATGTGTTAATGTCTTAATGTGTCATGGCGCTCTACTAGGATAACAGAACATTCGACTCATGGGTTCTACCTAGGTAGCTATCGACGAGAATAATCAACATGAGGAAGGAAAAAGGAGGTGACACCATATTTATCAACAAAGCAAACAACTGCATCTCACATGATAGCCAGACAACATGACCAGGCCATCACAAATGAAGCAAGTCATTGCAGCAAACAAACACATAGGTACAAAAATAACATGGCTCAAGTCCATATAAAGAGAGATGTATGTAAATTCATGTTCTCTCTATAGTATTACTATGGAAATAGTCTGTGGAATCACATATAACCATAACTTTCTGAGTATTTTCTTAATTCACATTGAACTCAAGTTCTGTGGCTGACACAGGTGCTTCACCAAGCTTGTCCAATGCCTCTGTAACCTCCATCATCCATGGCCTCAGGTTAGTTAGATAAGTGGTCAAGTGATCCATCATGCTGCAGCAACAGTTTAGAATATGTCTCAGTCATTCATAGGTTTGTTATTCATACCTTTGTAAATGGTCCACTCTGTCATAGACAGTCAGAACATCAAAATATAAATTATATGAGGAGTGAATGAGTAAACTTACTCTATCTGTAGGCAATTTATGTGTGTTTGCATATAATGTATATCATTATCTTCTGAGGCACATGAATTACCTGAACAGGCCTCGTTCAATTGAAATGAAGGAAAATCACATAGAGCTGCCATGGTAATGTCATCAATGCTTGGAAGAAAAGAAGAATCAGGCCCAAGACTAGGATCTTCAGGAGAAGTGTTGTTGACATCTTGAAGCAATTTTTCCAGCGCCTCATCGGTGTAGGGCATATTATCAGGAGTGGTCATTTTGAGTGTGAAGTTTGTACAATATTGAGGACACCATGGTAATGGACGGAGCAAGAATGACTTTATATCCAAAAGAGCAAGCAGAACCTGGGGGCCTTTGCTAAAAATAAATCAGAGAAAATGCGTGGCCCTCCAAGCGGTCCCATCATGAGTCTATGGAAGGCACCCATCTATGCGATGGCTCGACACCGGCTCACCATCGCATCAACAACCGATATAGGCAAGCGGTGCCAACACGCCAAATGATGCTATATGACCAATCAAGGCAAATGGGAGTATTGACCCTGTTGTACAATGCCTACAAAACCGCTTCATCGTCTAGATAGACTTTCCTTTCTTCTTCCTGCCAAATTTGATATTCTTGTTGATGGATACTAGTTTAGATAGGAATTCACTGAATTATCTTCTAGTCCGAGCAGTGACAATATACCAGTTATTCCAGCAGTGACTTTTCCTTTCTCTTCTTGCATTTCCACCGGATTTGAGCCCCAAGAAATTACTGATACCCAGAACACTTTCGTCTCGTACCAAGACACATCTTAGAAGAGATTCATTTTGTGATCAGGATATCAATTCATGTATCTCCTCTCAAAAGCGACAATTCATATTTGTGAGTCTCAGTCAATATCGTAGTAATGGTAGGCTATTCGACGAAATACTAGCATGAGGAAAAGAATGGAACTTGGGGCTGGCTGAGATGTGCTATCATCAACACAAACCAGGGTCATAGCCATACACGAAGCAAATAGCAGATAAACAATCAGTGCAAAGAATTCCAAAGTGCTGTAGGTCATAACTCAGCTCTCTTTGATACAGTACAACAAGTTCTCTCAGACTCTCAGGCTCATCGGTTTGTAACATAAAACACCTTCCACCTCCTGGCACAGCTGGAAGCCATTGGTGCTGAGGATGATGTGAAGGTTGCGATAGTCTTCTGAGTATATCCTGTTCTCAACCTCCCCATGCGGTCCTCTCGGCTCCAGTGATCCCAGGTTTCCTTCCATTGTGAAGGTACAGTATGATTTTGGAAAACTTGGGAGATGGCGGATTTTTTGAAAATGCCGGAACCAAAATGAATTATATGGTCCGGTCTTAATAATGACAATAGGTGGATAGCCATGTGTAGATCCCACTTCTAAATATTCACAAAGGGACCTCATTGTTTTCAGGGGTAGCACAGCACTGTATCATAGGCAGGAATTGTTTGCAGTTGATTGAATCAAAATAATAGAAATACTGGTGGAATGGTATATCCATCTTCAGAATCCCTTTTATTTTAAAGCTTGTTATTATACTTTGGCAAATTTTATTTGGCGCCCCTGGCGCCGATGCTAGTGGAGAATGGACGGCCATAGCAGCGCTTGCAGATGTAATTGTTGGAAGTTTTCTCTGGCTGCTACAGAGGTTGGTGCTCTCCGGTATACAGATAATGGACAAGGCTGTGGCCAATATACTAATTGATCGATCTCCTCAAAGCAGATGATTGGATCTGCCATAGGCTTTAGACGAGTTGCTAGTTCTTGTACCTCTTAATAAGGTGTCTGGGAACTGAGTAACTCTCCCTGCTTTTGCTGAACTAGACTTTCATGAGTCCATCTTCACTCCTGTAAGGGACTACCGATATCCAGTTATTAGTACATCGGTGGCTTCAAGTTACAGTATTTACTCACGAGGAATTGGGCTGGGAGTATTCAGTAACTTTGTCAGTACAATCATCGTTGCATTCCAGCGTTTGTCCATCTTGCTGAGCACCCTTTCCAGCGCGACCACCGGTATCCCTGCTGCATTGCATTGTCTTTGAAGGCTTAACTCACCGGATTGCGACTCAGCGAAAATATGCAATAGTGGGAGCGAGATGGAATAGAGTCATCTATATAACGAATTTCTCGTCTTGTTTGGTAATACATGATGGAAAGCTTGAGAAATGCAAAAGAGGGGCTTTAACATGGGAACCGGAGGAAGTATATGGAATATAAACATTCAAAGCTTGCTATCCTTTTATTTAATCAGATCTCATATTAGCAGGTCCGTATCATCTTGCTTGTTAGTCCTCTTGCCAATGGATTTGACTACAAGAGAAACTTCGTCTAGATGGCCTCATACATAACCAGTCTCATGTTTTACAACCGAGCACAGTATCTAGTATGGTAAATCCTATATTCCATCAGGCATATGCATTGACGCTCAGTCTTCGCGTATGTTCCCTCTCAACATCTTCACGAATCTCCATCGACATCTGATTGAACTTGTCTCGCATTTCCTGTCTGTCGACCATGCTTTGCTCGATGTCCACATTCTCGCAAATCAGTCGGTATGTATACGTAACCGCATTGCGCTGTCCAATTCGTCGAATGCGAGCCATTGCTTGACTCTCCTCTAAGTGAAGCCACTCAGGCCCCATCAACACAAGGCGAAATGCCCGCACGCAAGTGTATCCGACTCCGATCAATGAGAATGTACTTACGATTATGTCGGGGCTCAGTGTCTGCATCTGTCCATCTGGGGTAGTAACGGGTGTGTCTGTGTTAAATGAGTCAATCAGTTGCTGTCTTTCAATAGTTGTCATCCTTGACGTAAGCGCTGCAGTGCGATGTCCCTTTTCCTGTAGCCACTAATAACAAACACTGATTAGTTTCTATTGAGTGTATCTTTGCATGGCTTCTGAATGATAGACGTACCTTATTTATGAGTTGCACGGTCACTGGGAATGATGACAGTATGAGAAGTTTCTCTGGTCTGTTGTGGCAGTCAAGGCTACCTCGCATCTTTTCAAGCAACTGACTAAGCCATTTGATTTTGGGACTGAGTCGGCCGAGTGATTTCATGTCAATTGTATCATATATGGACACATTATTGCTGTTCATTTCATCCTCTGTGAGGCGAAGATTATGTGCATCCATCAGCTCATGCAAGCCCGGGAAAACTGTCAGCTGTCGCACCTGATGGGCACGCTGAAGGAACTGCTGCGGTCGTAGCGCCGGCACATTTCCCTTGCACCCGCTCCTTCTCCAGCTAAGGAGCTGTTTGCGATATGAACCTTTTGCCTCCGCTAGTGCCTGTTTCTCCAGTGCCTGAATGCCCTTGATATGCCTTGCATCGAGTGACAGACGAACATCCGAATGTCTGTTCGGGGGTAGTTCCACTATGGGTCGATCAAACCAAAGACTTTCTGTCACACGGCGGATCATGAGCCTCGACATGATAGATCCAAATTTGGATGCAGCGGACTCCAGAAATCTGTTCTCATGAACAGTCCGATTGCTGGTTTTGTTCAGAACTGTAGTTACCCGACTGGATAATTCTTTGAACTTTTCAGGCAGAGCAAGTGAGAGCGTTTCATTGTTCTCCCAGTTCTCGACAACAAGAGCATTTAACCAATGGGCAACATCAGCAGGACCCCTCTCGAAGGGCGTTCCTGAAAGCAGCCATGTGCTAGGTGCACTTCTCTGGCTGTGGGCAATCTCCTCAAACAGTCGCACCGTTTGGTTTCTGCTTTTATCATGATGGAATTCATCTCGCACAAGAGCCCTCCAGGTTGGAGGCGTACCAAGAGTATTGTTCACTCCCTGTCCTTTGACCTGCGTAGCATAAGACCTTGGTGCAGTCACAACAACAAATTTGGTTGCGCTGTAGTGATTATGTGAAATTGCATTGTGGTCGTGCTGATTTAGGTCCAAAGGCTTAATGTCATTTGCTTCGCTGACACCTATCACGTTCTTGCGCCCATAGGCTTGAAGCGCCTGGCAAGAGCTGGTTTGGCGATGGCCAATCACAAGTGTCGCCGGCTCTTCCTCGGGGACTGTATTGATCCACTCTGAGATCCATGTTGGAATCAGGGAAGGGGCCACCACCAGGAGTGTAGGTCCATGCTTGGGTTGCACATCCCGTGCCGAGAAAGCAGCAGAGACACATGCGCAACGAAAAAGGAGGTTATGGGCTACTGCATGGCCACAGTCAAGCAATGAACTGTCGGGGGCGAGATGCGCCTCTGGATGTATCCGGACATGCTCATGGTTGTTCGCTATCCACATGTTCAGCAAGCAGTATAATATCACCTCCATGGTCTTCCCAAGACCCATTTCGTCCGCCACAAAGCCTCCCATGGCGTCCCCTCGTTCCTTTCTCACCATCCAAAAGGCGGCATACAGTTGGTACGGAAACGGGTGCCGCCGTAGTTGTCGGATTGGGATAGATTCACTGGGATCCCGACCGCTGCCAATGCCATTGGGCGACAGTCTAAAAAAGGTTGAGAACTCAGTCCAGGTCTTTTCATCCTGCTGCTCACAGCGGTTGAGAGTATTTGCAAAGATTGACAGAGTTGGATTCTCAATGTCCTTTAAGTCAGCCGGGTCATCTGTGATTGCTCCAGTAGGTCCATCTGTGGGAGCACCAGAGTCGTAATCTGAACTCTCGTCATGAAAACCATATATACCGAATGTTTCATCATCAGACTTGACACTTGTTGCATCGACTCTCTTGCTCCTGTTACTGGCGGGCCCGGGGTGGTCGTCGGCCTCGTCCAGCAGGTCAATAACCACGGGAGGCTTAGACAGCGTATCGGGATTATGTGTGTTTGATAGTCGGGGCGTCTCGCAGGGTATCAGTGGGTTGTCAGAACTGGAAGGGTCTCGTTGTCCTTGTTGACTGACCTTGTCTGGCCGCTCATTGGGTCCAGCGGGATCAATGTCCTCCTTTGATCCCTCTTGACGTTTGCGCTTGGACAGGTTCGCATTCTGATGAGTGATATCCTTGGCTCTGATGTGGAAGTGGATTATGAGCGGCCCTGATGCTTTTCCATTATGCTGATGGATTGCTAACCCCAAGTAGCACGCGGCAATCCAATCATCTTTGGCTCCAACCAACACGTTATGTTCATTGCACTCGAACATCAACTCATGACGCTCTAGATCAAAGGACTTGAAGGCCCATCCAATCCATTCCTTCCAGCGATCCCAGTCCTCATCGGTCAGCTTCCCTCCGGCCCCTCCGCTGGGAAGCTGGCGTATGGACAGTATGCGAGACAGATGACCGCAGTGTGTCACCATCAGGCAACCATCCTCGAGCAGCGTGCCTGGAGAGTGGGATTGCATTCCAGGAGAGAGTACTGTGCTATAACTTGTAAGCTATGTGTTTAGGTGTTGGTCAAGAAGTCTAGTCTTATGCCTTACCGGTTAGATTATTTGTCCAGTAGAGTGTTGCTTGGGAAAGCACTTCTGACGAGATGGAGCATTGTGAGAATAAAGAAGAGATGGGTAAAGGGACTGACTTGGACCGCACATGGACATCGCCTTAATAAAGTGAATATAGGACACTGGTAGGAGGCGGGGCGAAAGGCCATGAATGAGAGAAGCCGTGGTGAATGCCAGCGGTCCATCCTTTGGGAGAATATCTAGCGAATAAAGGAAACCATAGAGAAATAGCGAGGACCAAAAAACATCAAAAGACCAAATCATTGTTTGTTAATCCTCGATGTCACCACATAAAACATTCGAAGGTCGATTGATTCCAGAAACGGTGTGGAAGTCCTTTGTTGAACAGTTAAGTTATATGTAAATCATTCGAAGAAACTCGGAGTCTTCCATAAACAGTAACCAATAGGGCGAGTTATGCGTATATATTCAGCAAAAAAGTGTATCCATGGGTAAATACTTCCAGTACAGTGCAGTGGTGTCTTCAATCTTAATCCTCGTCTTTTTCAGCTGGTTGACAACTCAGTCATTTCTATGAAACCGCCTCCTTCCTTATCCAGTTATGCCTTCATCGTCCAGGCCGTCATTCAAGCGAGACCATTGTTTATCCTGGTTAAGCAGTTCATGTGGATTCGGCTACAACTGCACCATCATCCTTGATCCTGCTATGAAGGGCACGCGTCCGTTGGCGCGCTATGCAATTACCAACAAGAGTTGTATTGCCGCTGGTGCCGCACCGTCACGGCGGGTGCTGTGAAAAAATTGCTAAAGTATATCTGTTAACCATGGTTTTGTGTTGGTTCATTTGGAAGTGGCGTCAGCTACCTGAGGGCTTCCGGGTGTCCTAGTTGTATGACTGGCCAAGAAGGATAAAACAACAGTATCCAAAGAACAGGCAATTTTTTATAGCTGGTAGTTCTAAGTTCTAGGTGAGAGAAAGCAGCAATTGCATCAGAATGTGGCTTATTCTTCTGTTTCTCAGCAAAAACATCACCTCAAAATTTAAGCAGGAATATACCTTTATAAACATATATTGTGCACAATAGCCTGATGAGATTTGTAATGCGCGAGAGACCTCAATCTTAAATCGCAATTTGGATAGTCGCAAGTTCTTCCACCAGAGAAACTCATGCCCGCTTCATGAGTCTGAAAATGGACTTTCAGGCTGTCCTTGCGGGCATATTCATATTGTCGCACCAAGGGATGATAATGCTTTGTCCCTAGGCAGTAGGGACATTGTAAACCACTCACACTTTTTGGCGGGAAAGGATCTGGGAATTTATTTTCCACAGCGACGTTCACTGTTTTAAAACGTGTCTGCAAGGGTCGTGGGATTTGGATTTTGTAAAGATGCAGACGCATTTCCAGAGATTTAATGCGGTCTCCCAATAGTTCCTCGTCTGAGACTGTGCTCGCATCTCGGTTTTTGAATTCAATATCAGCCAATTCTTTCCTCTCAGGTAAGACTGTAGTCGTTTGTGGAGTGAAACAAAGTGGGTTTCCATGAAAATTTGCTTCAATGATCTGATTCCCGATGTTGTTGAAAAAATCTTCGTATGTCTGATCAAGAGTGGCTTTTTCCAACTGTTTTCGTTTCGCACGAACCTCACGCATAATTATGTTGTATTCAGTATGCTCTGGAGTGCCTCTGGAGAGACAAATTTTGTTGTATTTGGCAATAATGCCTTTGCGTAAGCTATCCCGTTGGTGTTCAAGCTCAAGAATTTCTGGATTTTTCCTGATGGAATTCTTCTGTTCATCGGTCAAGTGTTGTGGCGCGGAGGGATCACGAGTCAAGCCAGAGTTGCTTGAGAGTTTAAGAAGTGCATTTCTGGAGGGAGTCTCAAGAAATATTGATTGTGTATCCACATCGACAATCTGATTCACATAGAACCGGAAAACGTCACCTCGGGTTTGTCCCATGATGTGGTTCCGTTTGTGTTCCGTAGTATTAGCTATCAAAAAAGGAGTTAGTTCTGAGCATGTAGGAAGTGGGCTAAAACTTACAATCCAGCCTTGCTGCAGCACCTTTGCGGTACTTGTACAAAGAACCAAGGTCTTTGAGACCTGCTGACCTGCACACACGCTTCTCATCCTCTGCTGCTTGGGAATACGTCAAAGCCCTTGTTGGATGCGTTACCCAGTTTCCTTCATTGTCCCGTGTTGCCGAACGAAATATTGGTATATTTCGCTTGGTGTCTTTAATATGTATTGGAACGCTTAAGCGATGTTCTGGTACGTCAGTGTAGAGCCAGATATCACTTGGTTGTTTAATATGGTCACTGGTAAAAATATCATCTTGGAAGCCGTATTCTAAAAGATCCTGGACAACGCAAAGTCCAAGATTGTCATTTCTCTCTGTGTAAGTAAAAATTGGACTTTAGAGCTTGTTAATTTTGATATCCAAACAGTGTAGCCTGGCTGAAACTTACGCAGAACCCTTGTTTCTTTTCCCCTTATTAAGCCTATGTTTTGACCTGATAAGGAGCACTTTGCAGCTAGGATAGTCAGGAACTTTGACCATAAATATCTCTATGTCACCCCATCTCAGAGCATCATTGGATTTGAAGTATCCTGAGCTTTCAAGCAATGTTCCAGGACGAGCTGATGTGGATGTCATCATCTTTCTCAATGTATTGTGTTGCTGCCTCTGCCTCGGGGTGGGAAAATGCTCTTCAGAGATAGCCATGAGATGATGTACAAGGTATAAAAGGTCGTCAACATTGACAGATGGCTGGAATTTATTGGTTTTGATAAGACCATATTCCTCGGTGAGTTGCTGGCACACAAGCTGCAGAAAGGTTAGCCAATGCTTAGCTATATCTCTCTCATAATGGCGACTCACCGACTTCATATCTTTTTTTAAATGGTAAGGAAACTCTCTTTGCATTTCCTCACAGTAATAGATTCTCCAGTACCGCACTCGAATGAGGAATCCTGACTGACGCTCAGTATCATGGGTTTCGAGATACCAACACAAAAAGCCCTCAATAACGTTTATATTGAGGTTTTCAAGCCAGTAGCGTGTGTCGTTGGGCTCGAGAAGTGCACAGAATCTGGTAAAGTGGTGAGTATCAAATAATACCACCATAAAGTGAAACGCACTTTTCAAAATTCATTCGCATGATGTTCAAGCCAATTCTTGTGGATTCTGCAAAATCTCTTTCTATTTTCTTAAGGGGTCCTCGAACAAGCTGGTTCCAGAATTCAGGCGACCTATTGGTCTGATGTTTGGACTTGATATCGCGTTTGCTACAGTTCCGAGATTTCGTAATGGTCATTTTGATTGAGCCAAAAAAAAAAAAAAAAAAAAAAAAAAAGGGAGAGGAAGAACTATAGAAATTTTGTTTGAAAGGAAAATGGGAATATACACTGAAATCAGTCTTTTGGGCGTTTAAATAGCTATTTGTCTGGTAATCAAAGCCATGATGGAAGCGCTTCCCCAATATGAACCTATAGATAAATTAGGTGTAAATGTTGCTGATGACTGTATTTGCGCTTTACCTATTTAGGAAATTTACCTGGTGGTCGCTTTAAAGCAGCGACGCCAGGATGGAAATGCCACGAAAATGTACCTCAAAGGCCACGACGTTTCGTGGCATTTCCAGCGTCACCCCGAGTTACTCCGTACTCCGTACGGACTCCATCTATTATTATTGCGCAGAAAACGCAACTGTCGCTTCTGGTCTTTCCCGTCCGCCGTAGTCCCCACCCAACAGAGCCTTTCATCAAGAGCCTTTCAAAAGAGCCTTTCTCTTGACTTAGTGCTCTCTACTCTTCCCCTGTTTAAGCTTTCTCCTCCAAGCGAAGCGAGGTCATTTAGATTTTAAGGCTAGTTATTTTAAACGGCAGGTACGTGGCCATGGGCAAGTTATAGGACGCGCCTGGATTGGTATGGCTGACCTTGCTTGATAACAGGTGCTTTGAGTTGATCAACAAGTGTTGCTTTCAAGATGACTGAGCAACAAAATACTATATTCCGTGGAGCGACCTTCCCATCCATGGAAGTAGCGCGCAAGGCCGTTTTGGCATGGACCGTTCGGTGAGGCGAATCCTACAAGGTCTTTTGTGCAAATCAGAAGCGCTACGATTATCGTTGCTTGTCGGGTGAGGCATGTCCTTTTCGAGTTTACGTTTCAGAGCAAAGCAAGGACGGGGTCTTCGTTATCCGTACTGTTCAGCACAACACCCGCCCTCCGGTGACTCACCTAAGCTTCACGGGAAAAACAGCCAGAACTTGTAGGCCTATGCATATGAGACCCCCTGGGTATAAGGGTCAGTCCCATTACCCGCGGGGATTCTCCCATGGGTATAATGGTCAGTCCCATTTCCCATGGGAGTTACTCCCGCGGGTAATCGACGACCTGCCTGGTCCCGCCCATGGGAGTCCCGTTACTCCCGCCAAGACTAATCTTCTGCATAAAAGATGATGCATAAATTGCTGAGTCATCAACTCAGTACCAAAGCCCACTCTCATCACCATTATTACTCGCTCACGATGCGATTTTACTCATGCCAATATGTGCATAAATAATGCAAATCACGTGGTCTTTCACTTTTGCAGTCTTGGCGGAACCCATGGGACTCCCACTCCTGCCCATGGGTGTTGGGACTACTCCCATTTCCCACCAGACCCACTCCCATGGGTATTGGAGCTAGTCCCATGGGCCATTTCCCGCCAAGATTGCTCCCATGGGAGGGAATCCCATGGGTACCCATGGGAAATGTCTAGGCCTAGGCCCAGAAGTATTTGCAGCCGCGCCTCGAAGGCATCATCGCGGACGACCGGTCAATTAAGCCACGTACGCTCCAGACTTTCGAGCGGCGCGAGCGGAACAACAATTCGAACTACCTGGCGTTGGCCAGGTGTCGGAACCAAGTCAACTGACAACTTGAGGGTGATGAGCGGTCACAGATTCAACTGATCCAGCCGTTTTTGGACGATATTTCAGCTTTAGATCCAGCGATCGTGCAATTCTCTCTGGACGAGAATTGCGAATTCCGGCATGCATTCGTCATGCCAAAAACTGCAATGATGGCTTACAAGCATTGACCACAGCTTCTTTGTTTTGACGCCTGCCATTCCAAGAGTGCCTTGCCCGGACACATCCTCGGGGCATCTTCGATTGCTGAATTTGAAGCTGAAATATCGTTAAAAAACGGCTGGATCAGTTGAACCTGTGACCGCTCATCACCCTCAAGTTGTCGGTTGACTTTGTTCCGACACCTAGTGCATCACCGTAGTGATACCGACACTTTCCAACCGATATGGTGGTTCTCCAGTGTCCCTGCCACCTGGCACTTCCAATTGGCAAGAGTGAGGTAGATATTTCAATACTATGCGGTGTTAGGTGTAAGGACTAGGGTTAGTCTGTCACATCAAGAATAAACAACTTGACAGGCCGGTAATCCTATGATCAAGAGGAATCGACCTCTTGAGTGAATATGTCTGATTGAGCCAACTGGAAATGAGCCAACTGGATTTGAACTGTAATTCCTCATCCGCACTTCCTATTCCTTTTGGCGGCCTAATGGGATATATATACATGAAATGGGTCGTTTGGTGATATAGATATTAAACAGCCCAAGAACCAGGATACTGTCCATATTCCGAAATCCCATTGATATTCAAGATCTGGCCGAGAAAGTCGAATGTCCCATTGAGCATGACTTCGTCCAGTTCAACGTCTCCCGGCATACCAATGTTATGCGCACCACCATACCCCATGGCAGTAGCCCCGGGACCCCGTTGGCCATCTCTATTACCATATCCAGTAGTACCAGGATTACCATCGGAAGCTGTATATCATAGTCAGAACCATCCTCATCCAAACCTCAAGCGGAAATGGGCAAATCATACAAATATTCTCCAAAGCAACCTCCAACTGCATCAAGTAATCCACGCATCGCTCAATAACAGTATTCCCCGGATCTAGTTGCCGGAGTGCATCTGCAGCCATGACGAGGTATGGACGGGAGTCCTCGACGGTGTGAAGAATCGATGACGTGTCTTCATCCGGGGACTCTTGAGGTGATGGTTCTTTCGTGATGATTAGGAGGGCGGCAAAGATGCAGAGGCCTGCGTTGAATGCTTTTATGTGGGTCAGCATATGTATATAGCAAGAGCAGGTATGGTGGGAGAAGTACTATAGTATAGAGAGTAATTCCAAGCACCAAGGACGCTGCGGTGCCACTTGGCCGGCGAGAGCGCAATGGTGTGCATTATCGATATAATGGCCATGGCCGACTCGACACATATCTGAATACTCCCGCTTCCGACCTGCCGTAGGATTTTTTTCTCTTGACTTGTGACAGAGTTATTGCTGGTGTGACTGTCAACGCCAAGATAATCCAGGAACCGCTCAAGGAATTTCCGATGCAACAGAATCCGAAGGTTGTGATAACGTAGCGACAAGACGATGTTGAACCTCTGGTGGATAATAGCATCGGCGCTGGATGGCACCTTGTCTAATCCTTTTTGCGAGAGCGTTTTCTGGTAGACGTGTAGGCCAAGTGAAGGCAGTAGTCGTAATAGCCAGTCTTCTAGTTGGCGATTGCCTTCGAGGACTTGTGAGATTATACGCAGGGTCCCGTTCGTTTGATCGCCGTCATCCTCGTCGCTGTCTGAGAAGCCGAGGTTTTGGCCGTAGCTGCGATCGATTACGTTGTACATTATCACGTAGAGTTTTCTGTTTTATTAGCCAATTTTCAATCTAGTAGTCAATTATATGGGGGAGAGTACATGGCCGCTGTAAAGAAGAGTGCATTCGATTGAAATCCCGAACCGGCTTGGTCGTTGTATCCCATAATTTGGAGGTCCTGCACTGGCATATCAGACTTGACATACGCTTCCGGGATAATGCATGGACGGCCAAAGGTCATGCTCAGCGTACTACCATGATCAGTATACTGCAAGACACATGACGATGCAGACACTTACCGATCAAGAAGCACACAACCAAACCAGGTTCTCTTTCGAATCTCCCTTTCTAGCGGCGAAAATGACCGATTGGCTTTGGGCGAGTGCAGCCCTAACTGGAACGCAGCCGTGACGGCCAAGCCATTTGTATTCCAAGCCTGCACGGACTTTTGCGTTCCCTGTAGGTACTGCCCTAGTATCAAAAAATATTGCACTAGTGCTGTCAGCTAACTCAAAGGAAAAGGAGAAATAAGCTGGCATATACCCATCTCAAGACTTGCACTTCTCACGGCTTCTCTCCCATAAAGCCCATTCGCGCGCTGATAGTATATATCAGACTCCTCAATTCTCTTCTGTGCTGGTATGGACTCATCGTCGTCATCAATGGCCAGGCTAGTCGCGATAGCCATGATGATATTCAACAGCCCGAGCCACGTCCGACGGATACGCGTGAAGTTACTCCGCTTCATCTCGAAATACGTCTCGCAGAAGGTCTGCTCGTGGATGAATGGCAACAGCTGCCCAGTTTTGAGGAAATAGCGCCGGATGAGTGTCCAGGTGCGTGTTTCCGACGGCAGCGCGTAGATGTTGATGTGTCGACGGTGGTGCCCAGAGGCATTGTCGGCGGACGGTCGGCTACGCGAGACATTCATTATGCCTACTCCTGGTCTTGGTATTGGTCCTGATCCGGCGCTGGGGCTGGGACCATTGTCTCGTGTGATTGCGCGCGAAATATGGCGCATAAAGGCGATGTTCGATGACGGGCCTGTAAATCAGTTAGTATCCATCCTCCAACAGAAACAGAAGTGACGCGACACACATACCGAAAAAGCCGCAATCTTCTTCGTCTGTGAAGTTAATGGCCCCCATCCCGTCTATCGGATTCTCGCATGCGTCTACCTCACCCAGCTCTCCCTGGTTGGGAGGCAGCGGGTCGGATACCACCTGATTCGTCTCCTTTGCTGCTGAGGCAGAAGTACCTATAGCTGGTGTATTACTGCGACAGTCGCGCATAGGTTGGAGGAATTCCTCAATGTCTTTGACCCGACGCTCCAATTGAGTGACATAGCTGGAACTGTTAGGCTGGAAGGCATTGGGCACATAGGCAACGGAACGACGTGCTCTTTGCTCACTGCGTGAAAAGACTTGGATTGAATGCCAGCTTCTTCATAGATACAGTCACAGGCTAATTCGGCGCATAGTGAGCATTTCGGGCGATTTGCATCACACTGTGTTTATATCAGTTCACTGTTCACTGTTCAGACCCGCAGGAATGTGCAGTCCTACACGTGTCTTCCGACTCCGGCATGTATTGCAGGCCAAGGAGACTCGGCGTCGTTTTCGAGAAGCTTCATTGGACATAATGCCTACTAGAACGAATGATGCTGTACTAATAGTTGTCCTATCTCCGCGACGGAGAACAGCGTGACCTTAATATAACCACGGATATGCCCCGGTAACTCCACAATCCCCGCAATTCCCTTCCCGACGGCCCGATGGCCCGGTACCGGCAATAACACACCGGTAATAACACGTTCAGAATGACTCCCACTTCTGTACAAAGTCGATGATATTCTGTTGAACTTCGTTCTGGTGGCTGTGACTGAGAAAGTGTACACCATCCTGTAAAACGGCCAGTTTAGCTTCGGGGGAATTGGTGAAGAGCTTGATTTCCTCCTGCGCATTTGCCGCGCTGAGGACGACATCAGCGGAGCCCTATATAGTTAGTACCTGCGCTATTTGCAAGATATCATGCAAAGGAACGACAGTACATACTTGCAACCAGCGTACCGGACACTTGACATAAGGCAGTCGCGCATGTAATCCATCACGCGTAGCCAGATTAATGGCTGCCATGCACATCCTCCTCTTCCCGTCATCCCCACGATACGTATCTTTCAGGATACCTGCCCATTTGTCTCGCAGATCAGGCGGACAAGTCTTGCCATATCCGATGTCCATCAGGAAATCGCAATATCCATCTGGCGGTTCGAATTCCGGCACGGGTGTTTGCGTTGCCCCTAACTGGACCAGACCAGAGGCAACTTGGGCACCATCCCAACAGCCCAGGTCACGGCTCCGCGAAGACTCAAAGTCCATGGATGAGCCGATTAGAATGAGTCCTTGAACCTGGTCCTGTTAGCCACTGACTGTAATAGAAAAGATGGGACTAAGCTAGGGGACGTACCTTTTCTGGCGCCAGTAATTCCATCCGAACACCCATCCAACCCCCCTGCGACGTTCCAAGCACAAAGGCTTTCTTTACGTCCAAGGCTTCAAGCAATTGCAGGAAGATAACTGCCGAATCCCAGTATGTGAAGTTCTCTGCCTTGGTGCGCGTTGCGCCATGGCCCAGCGGCTCGACCGCAATGAGGTTCATGCGTTCCGTGAGGTTACGGTTAGAGAACTCCGGTTCGTAGTACTCTACTGTCATGGTGAAGGGGACGATGAGAACTAGTGTTGGTTTGGATGGGTCGGTAGTTGAGGATCGGTAACCGACGTTAGTGCCGTTCAAGTGTGGGACGTGGATGGTTGGCATTATGCTGACACTCTTGTTTCCGTCCTGTTGATAGTAGATAGTCGTGCTAGTGTACTGTGAGTAAATGGCAAGTGGGGGAAGACATCTTTTATATAGTCCCAAAATTGAGTCGTATATGCATTCCGACGTATGTACTCCCTAACTCCCCGACGGCCCTAACTCCCCGACGGTCCTAACTCACCGATGATTCTCGGACACCAATGTTACCACGCAGATGTCCAAAGTACTTAAAGACTACGTTGGAATCCGATCCTGCTGGTGGCTCTGTTTATACCATTTCCATTGTTGTGGCGAAATACAACTACCATGGCAGACGAACCCTCCCGAGACAGTCATATTGGCATTGTAGGAGCCGGAATTGGCGGCCTGGCAGCAGCCATTGCGTTCCGAAGAGCCGGCTCACGAGTGACGGTTCTCGAGGCTGCATCAGAACTGGGCGAGGTGAGTTCTCCAGCCTGGCTTCTTATCGTACAAGACAGTTCATGACTGGAAACAAAACAGATTGGTGCCGGAATCCAGATGACACCAAATGTCTCGGTGCTACTACAGCGCTGGGGCGTCAGCGACGTAATCGGCTCGAACCTAGTGCAATTCTCCGAGCTCAACATGCGGCGCAAAGATGGCACATGCGTGGGGTATACACATATCCCAAAGGTGGAGCAAGCCCTAGGCCGGCCATGGTGGGTGGTGCACCGCGCGCATCTGCACCACGGCCTGATCACCGTTGCGAAAGGTCTGGGCGCAGAAATTTACACAGACTCTCGGGTAGTTCAGATAGAACACGAAAGGCCAGATGATAGCGTTGTGGTCCAGACCGCGAAAGGCGCACAGTATACATTCACCCTGTGCGTTGGCGCCGATGGAGTCAACAGCGTTGTCCGAAGTGTTGTCCATCCCAACGTGCGTCCCGAACCACCAACGAAAAATTGCGCGTTCCGCGCCATTGTGCCGTATGAGCAGATCCGGCGGGACCCTGTTGCGCGCAAACTTGTTGAAAAACTCACCATGGAGGTGTGGATGGCACCGGATAGGTATATCATTACGTATCCGATCTGTGCCGGCAAGGACTTCAACCTGGTGCTGTCACATCATCGACCAGAGAAGTTGCGTGCTACGCAACCGGATGTGCCAATTCAGGAGCTGAAAGACGAGTATAAGGATTTTGATCCGAGGATTAAGAGGATTGTCGACATGATTCCGAATACGGTATGTTTTTCACCCAGGGGAGGCAAATACCAGGGAAAGACTGTCCCAACTAACATCGGATTACAGTCCCGCTGGCCTCTTCTTGTAGTCGGCCCGCTATCCACCTGGTCGACCCAGCGCAAGAATGTTGTCCTGATGGGTGACGCAGCACACGCAATGGTCAACCACATGGCGCAAGGCGCGGCAACATCCATGGAAGACGGCGCATTCCTAGCGCAGTGTGTCGCGGCAGCAGTCCGCAACCGCATTTCCCTGCGTGAAGCCATTGGAATCTACGAAACCGAACGAATGCCCAAAGCCCACGCCAAACAGCAGGTTTCGTTCTTGAACGGGGCGATTTGGCATTTACCTGACGGGCCCGGGCAGCAGGCTAGGGACGATGCCATGCGGCCCGAACTGGACGGCAAGTTCCTGGTGAGGAGTAGTAACCTGTATAACGATCCGATGACAGTGTTGGAGGTTTATGGGTATGATGTTGAGGGACATGCGGTGGATGCAGTCGAGAGGTATTTGAATGCTGGTTGTGAGCCTCTGCATCCGGATACCAAGGTTACGGCGGGCATGCAGGCCCGGTATATGGACTGGTTTTTGTCTGATGAGGCTAAGAGAGGGGGGAGGCTTGTTAAGTTGTAGTCTTAAGGAGTKTTTTTTTTTTTTTTTTTTTTTTTTTTTT
>HG983434.1:0-19896 GCA_900006255.1 Xeromyces bisporus
TCTCTTGTCGGCAGCCTTTCCATAGCGTGCTCGTTTTTTTTTTTTTTTTTTTTTTTTTTTTTTTTTTTTTTKTATATTGATGTAAGTTTCGGCGGCAGTCCGAAAATATTTGTCCATGTCTGATCGAATTTCGCCAGCCAAGATGCGAGGTCGTAGGGATATTTCGAGATTCAATAAGGTGCCAAGTGCGCGAGGGTTGATCGTGGTTATAGCAGTATGAATACCTTGCTGCAAAGCATCTAGGGAGTGGGTTATACTACTCTTCTTCGAAACACAATTATTATTATTGAGAAAGCCGGAGAAAAGCCCACCCGAGTAACAAATGGTTTTTAAGTATTCCAGGTGCTCATTAGTGAACGATGGCCGAGCACGTCCCTTGCGGTCTGCGTGGGTGTTTCCGTGGAGGAGAGAAGAAGAAACCCCCCTTACGCTGAGAATGGGGAACTTCAATGTTAATACTTGATGAGTGAGGTGCATCTCTGTCGTCGTGTAAAACTGGAATTTGACCCGCTTCAATGTCTATATTGACATCAACTTGACATGACGGGTAAGTCCGCTTCTTACCCTTCTCTCTTCGGTTGCGATTGTTTTCTTCTGGCAGTGGTTAAAAATGAACCCATTTCTCCGACTTGTAGAAAGTCCTCCAATTTCCGACCACGATTATCCTCCTCAAGCATGTATCCGGCATTGACACACCACCGGATGACAATCAATCTGATCAGGTCTGGGAATTGCCTCCGGATTCTGTCATGCGTACACCATCTGCATTGCAAGATGTCGCACTGCAATAATCCTCTCTCCTGAGACGAGAGGGGGACATAGTCATGCCCCAACGGTCGCAGGATTTGAGGAACATTATACAACGATTTTCCGCTGTGCGGATACGCACCTAAGATCTCATAACGCGCAGGATTGCCACCAAAAACAAACTTCACGATGTATTGGGAATCATCATAAGTATCGTTATCCCAATACGCCAACAGAATCGACAATCTATACACCGATTCGCTCGAAAGGCCAGCGGCCAGGTAAGGCGACGCGCGAGGAAAATTGACATTCAAGCAGTAGAAGTAGATTTTCCGGAGGAGTTCGACGGGCAAAGTCTCAACTGTTGAAAGCTTCCTGTTGTTCAAAGCAGCTTCTCTGTGCTGTTTAGCCAAGGATAAACGAGTTTGTCTTTTGAATGTGCTGGGATTGGCTTCACGAGGCGGTCGGGTCTTCAGTCTTTTTCGCTGGTTGTTAGTGCTTTCGTTGTCTTCGTCGCTGACGCGTTTTCCGCGGGTACTGGCGCTCGTGGAATGATTATCAATTTTTGGAAGCTAGTACCGTATGTCGCCGGGAAGTTAAATATAGCAGGAATGATGTGAAGGGTCCAGAAACAAGGTTCGATGTTGAATGTTGCGTGTGGTTGACTTTGAACTTCGTGTCATGAGATTTGATAGGGCTAGGGTTACAGTAGGGTTAGGGCTATAAATCTAGGGCCAGTCAACCACTTCAAATTCCAATTCACCTATGTATCAACTTCACTATCATACCTGTACTGGTGACACGTTCGTTATGATGTATGTTACTAGTCAGACCCGACGTGTTCCTCTGTCTCAAACCCGACGCCTCCGTGGTAAGCGGCCATAATCCGCGTAGAGTGTTGGAAGTCGTTCCCGAGACAAAAGATAGGCTGTCCTAAACGTTCAGACGCAACCCGGCAAAGTAAAGTCGCAGTTCTCCCGCGTACACTGTTTGCACGCGCCCCAGAATCTTTATATCCAATTGCATTCACAATGAAATCTAGGATAGCAAAGAGCAGTTGGCCCTGTTCGTCCATGTACTCTTCAATCAAATTCCTCTGGTGTTTAAAATCTGGCTGACTGGCCCCCTACCCTTCTTCCTGATGGGCATATTTCCATCTTGTATCCACGTGTGGATCGTCGCATCGTTCGAGTTCAACCAGTTTCATCGTGGGTGATCAAGATTAAGGGCTGGTCGCTATCGTTCGGCCGAATCTGTGTGCCGTCTTCTTCAATTTTACGCATCGATCAAGCAGGTTAAATAGGCGCGGTAGCACCGCATTGAATGACTCAAACCGTTCAGTGGTCAGTCCAGGCAGGGGCCCAAATTCGAGAATATCCTCTTCCAAATGCACAAGGATGTGCAGCTTAACTTTCCTCAGCATTTTCGAGGGGTACTTCAGCGAGAAGCCGTCCAGCACATTGGCAATGGCCGCTTTTAAATTCCGACGGTAGCGTTCGGCGTCTGTTATGGTCGTAAACCATACTAATGTTGTCAATCTTCCGAGATCTAGCCAGAGGCGGAATACATCTGCGTCGACCTGAATGTCTTCAAGGGCGAATACGCCCAATTGAATAATTTCCTTCAGGTGGCGGCCAATAAGGGAGTTGGGGTGTTTGCCTATATAATTCGCCTGCGATGCCCTTGGACCTGTATTCGAAAGATGCGACTGATCACGAAGTCTTGCAGCAAACTTTTTCTTGTTGGTCTGGGAGGGAGTTGTATGAGTCTCATGCCACAAGTAGTTAACAACGCCCAGAAGAAAGGTATGCAACAATTCGACTGGCGTATGCTTTGCAGGGTCAGAATCGCGACACAGCTGGGTTCCATCCACCAGTCTCTCTTTAAGACCTTGGAGAACCTCATAGACAGGGCTCGTCTGTCGCCCAAAGGGGCCCCTTCCACCTTTTCGTTGACCTCTTGCAAAACCTCCTTGGACATATTTCCCTTAATACCGGTTGCTCTCTGCAAGTCTTGCACTGCCTTGGATGTCCTACGAATGGATTCTGTCGCCTGTAAAACTAGCGCTGCTACTGTCCCTTCCCTGTCACGCAGCTTCCCTGGCTATACTGATGGTAAGCTAAAGGCAACCCTATATTCAAGGAGATTAATGCAGTCGACTTACATAAAACAAACTGTGGTAACCTTCGTCTGAACTGCGACGCTCTAAAGAGCCACCAACTTCACAGCGTCGACAGAAGTGATTGCCTTGAGAACCTATATGGCATGCAAAGATCACTTGCCATCGGGTTTTCACATGCCATTGACAAAAGCACAAGACGAACTCGGACACGTTGTTGGGTTGCAGCATCAAAGGCAAGGAAACAATTATTCTCTGGTAAGCTGTAACGCACGTTAGCATTATGGCGACGACGAGTGATGCTCGGCACTCACTAGATAATGTTCCTGAGACATCCGAACTGCTGATTAATTGTCCAGCGCGTCGATGATGACAGGTAATGCACATGTGCTTGCATGTACCTGGGTAATTTCCTATGGGATAAGTACTGATTCTCGTGCTTATTCCATTGCTTACTTCTGTTTCCAGAGACGTCATCACCGAAAACCTCATGTAGCTGACGTACAGAGGAGTGTCAGTATCCAGATTTCTGTCCTGATGGTATCGAGTCATCGGCAGTGATTCTTGGAGCCGTCTATCGGGAATTGCCTGCCGGTCTATGAGATCAAACAGGCTGTACTGAAGGGACATGACGGTATAGATCTTCAGTGTCTGATGGCGATAAAATGGTAAGTACTCTCCTCTTTAGCTTAGGGTTATCGAAAACACCTACTGAATCGACTTCCCCAGCTACTCTTGCTTTCGCGAGTAGCTCCCCTGTTCTCTTCTCGGCAACACGCTGCTCAGGCACTTGTTTGACACAATTCACCAACGTAAAAGTGTTGAAATGTCTCGGGATGGACGACCATCGGTGGTAAGTATTCGCTTGCCAAGCTCCGCCAACGAGACCCGTGCCAGATTTCAGAGACGACTGGTGGTTCTCCCGTCGAGTCGTGGTCCGGATATAATTGCATGTGCCTCCTGACAGATGGATTTGCCCAGTCAGCCATAATAATGTCTCGCGGATCATTGATGTATAAATCCTCGCCGCTCGGGTTATGGAATTGGTGTTGCCGTATCCCATGCTGACCGGCTAATTCTTTCTGGACCTTGCGCAAGTGCTTAAACGATGGCACGTCCTCGACACCGCAGTCCTTCAATATGGTAATCACAAACCGCATGGAGTCCGACACCCTATTTCGTGGCAAATTGTCGAGCATATCGAGGTATGCCATGACCTTGGTGCCATATGGATAATACTGACCCGTTTGAGGCGGACGGACCTTGGGCGTAATATCATCTAATTCTCCATCGGAAATATAGCCAGTGATGTTCCTCAGGACCATCCATAGATTCCTCGCTCGTGTAACTCAATACCTCACACTCGTCGCTACCTTCGCTACTGAGTTCCGCAACCTCTTGCATGGAGTCCTGAAGTCCTCAATGATGTCAATGTCCATTGGGTCAGGTCCAAGTCTTCCCTCTCAAACATCGTCGGGGACCCCTGCGGAAGGCTACCATCAATTTCCCGTCCTTCAAGCTGTTCGCCATCGAGTAGAAGTTTTACGCTGCGTCCCGTCAGGAACGCATGCGTCCATTTGCAAAAACAAGGCGGCCAGCCTTGATCTGCCAGCCTCTGTACGAGACGATCCATCCCTGCGAACGGAGTCAAAAGCTCCTTCCACGTCAAAAGTAATAACCTTGGCCATCGGTCGGCTTGGTCTCACGAAACATGCCTCTATTTCATCCACTAGCCCTAAGGTAAGATCCGTGACGGTCCGCTTTGGGGTAGCACAGATGTAATTGTGCGGTATGATCCGGTGTATGATAGCTTCCCTTGCCAGTCGCCTGGCTAGAAGCCTCTCGAGCCCTTTTCCAAGCGTTGGGAGGAGCAATATTAAGCGATACGACCTCGGGAAGGTCTTGTCTCGCTTCGGTTCATGTATTGGTACTAGGCGTGCCGACTTGAACGCTTGCGGGTGGTAACCTAGGTCCAGAGCCCATCTGAAGACGGACACGATGCGTCGATCAAATCTACTACTTCCTCACGAGGCTCTGTAGGCAGTGAACGCAGTAGAACAAGAAGACACAATGAAGACACACTTCAATAGACTCGGGGTATCCAGGATACGCCGCTCGAAAACCGACTCATCAAAAACAAGTTTTAGCTCCTTGGCCAGTGTCCTGGCAGGAGCACGGGGCGCAGGTTTCTCTTTCGCAGGCTGCCTCTCCAATATGTGGTCAGCCAGTCTCGAAGCCAAGCGTCGTGAGATATGAATTTGTTTGGCCCTCTACAGAGTTCCGCCCACTGACCGGCTACCTCCAAGCGCTGTGCCCCCGGGTCAGGTCCAAAACGTGTTGCCAACTCCTTGAGCATCTCAGCACTTTGAGCCTTCTGCGCGGGGATTGGGTGGGCGGGCCGAAAATCAGGGACTACATCGTCCGGGTCATAGCGACCAGGACGAACCGTTTTCATAATTGGGTATCTGTGCTCGTTAGCCGCCTCCTCGTTAAGGGCGCGGAGCTTGCGAGGATCACCCTCTATAAACCCGTTCGCTTGGGAGCTATAAGGGGAGACTCTCACATGGTGGACCTTATTGGCTACTTTGCCGAGCCCTCATTTCACTGCCTATAGCACACTTCTCCTGTAGATAGTTTGATTGTCTTCACGGTGCCAGACGACTTCCCTTTGGGTGCTAGCTGCATTGCCGCTCTACGTCGCAGCAGACTGTAACAGAATTTTGGAATGTCCCAGCATCGACCGAGATATCCCTGCCAGCGCGGATGCAAAGAACAGCGCGGTAGTGCTCGGCGTTCGAGATAAGAATCGAGACACACCTGAGAGCTGGTTTGTTAGCTTATGAAAAGGTTGTCTGAAGCATAATAACATACAAGATTATAGACACATGAAACCCTCTTCATCGCTCCACAATTCGAGCACATCCACCACTCTGTTCTCCATAAAGGCACCGTGGCACTGACACAGCTATCCGAGCGGCCGTTTCTGTGCCTCCCTGTCCAAAACCGACAGCGACTGAAGTGCACGGGCGACATGTCTGAAACCGAACAAAGTATCAATTTCTGCTGGCCGAGGGCGTTTTACGATTCGAATGTACTAGCTCTGCGTGTCTCGATTCCGCCTTCGTCCGAAATCCGTTCCTAGACGCCTCCTCTGCCAATTCCACGCCCGCGCCCCAGACGCACAGCCCGGCGTGACCTCGATGCATCATTGTTCCGCAATCGCAATGACCGGTCGTATGTCCATTCCCCGCAGCATCAGCTTGTCACCACCTTCCGGCCAGATCCAGCTGACAGGCTCCGTCGTTGCTCTGGGGCGGCTCGGGGCGCTTCGTCGATCGGCATCTTCTGCCAGCCTAGTCTTCGGCCATCCGAGAGGAAGCCTTCGCCTGTGTGGCCTTTGCAGAGGAGGCCGTCGTGTTCGTCGCGGGTTTGGTTCCACAATGCGTGGAAACTGTTGCAATCTCGCGGAGGCGGAGGTTTCTGATCCTCGAAGCGGCGCCTTTCGTGCTGGTATTCGTGAATTAGGGGGTCATGATGGTGGAGTGTCCAAAGGGGCTTTCCCTGGTCGTTCCGGGGACCATGCTACATTTTGTAGGCAACGACGTTGATGCAGTATGGTATGGTCCGATGGATGGATGGACTCTCAAGTCTACTCTCGAGTCTCAACTTGGGAAGTTGGTTTCGGCAGCGGACCGACCCACTGTGGCTTAGGGCAGGGCCCTGCGATTTACTTATGTACTCACCACATTGCGGGTACTAACACTCAATCAGGTATGGTGGTAACGTTAAAGTCATGCATGGTCCATAAGTAACATCAAGGCAACTTCTCTGTACTCACTCCTCGCTCCTCGACCTCATACAATTGCAAATTGCGAGTCTGTAGGGGCGATGGTAAGGTATTCGACGGGGTTTGGGTGGTAGACACCTCTATTTATAGGGCCTGGCGAGTGACAACACGTTCAACTATTTACTATGTGTCTGATTATCTTTGAGTCTTTGACTAGCGGGCATCAACATTCGATCTTCGACTTCAAATCAACCTTCCACTTGAAGCACAGATGTCTTTATCGATGATTGACGGGAAGTCCAGCCCCATTCTCGTTTGGGGTAATCTGCCTCGGGCGTTTGCGCAAGTCTGGAGGCCACATAGCCAAACAAACTGCTCAATCCCCTCGTCCGACTGATCGTGCTCCCCGCGAATAATACCTTTAAGTTGGTTGTGCAGTGCCACGTCGGACGCGGCATTGCCAAAAGCTGGCTTGGCGTTTAAGTATCTTACTCTCTGGCGAGACATTCCAGCCTGCTATATCGAGCGTCCCTAGTTCCGGGGATCAAGGTTGTTTCTGCATCCGTCTGAGGCTGAACAAGGTGGAGGTTTGATCTTTCGAAGGAACTCCCATCGATCTTTGTACGTGGTAAGAGGGAGTCCAAGACGCGTCCAAAGAGTGCATTTCTTTCACGGCTCCGAACACGGACTCGCTAGACATAATTGATATGCTGTATGTCGGATGCGACTCTGCTTCCCGGGCTTCTTCCACGTCTATCACATCAATTGATATGCCGAGAATAAGTAACTTCTGCGTCAATAGACAAGCCAGCGACCAAAGTAACAGGAGGTCCTTCCGATTGCACGTATCATATGTGTCTCGCTTTAGAGATCAGATAAGTGTACTTCGTACAAGTCAATTTGATTATTCAGTATAATATTGACTCGAGCGTCTCTTGGTGATATGGCGAGTTGAAGATATCATGTTCCAACAAGGCATTAGTTCTAAACTATTTCAGAATATTTTCTTCTCTCTAAATCCGCAAATTATATTACGGAGAATACCACGACCATCGTAATAAGTGTCACAAGGATTAGGAGAAGTGGGCAGGTAGTCCAGTAACCACCTCTTAAAAGGACCGCCGACATCCATAGCAAGCTGTGTGACAAACCGATCTTCGTAGGGAATAGAACAATTACAATCGAAATGCATAAGAATACAAAAGCATAGGAATGCAATATCCTTGGCCTTTTTCTTGTCGGCGGCTTTTCCAGGGCGTGCTCGATCTCTGCTGATATTGACGTACGTTTTGGCGGCAGTCCGAAATTGGTGCGACGGAACTTCGTCTGTAGTAAGCAAACCATCGAGATCAGGATGCATGAAGAAGTCGTTGAGTAACAATATTCTGTAAAGAGCGTAAGGATTGAGCGTGGTAACAGCAGTATGAATGCCTTGCTGTAAAGCGTCACGGGAGTAAGTTATGTCTCTGGTATTCCTTATTGTTCGCCGAACGATGCTACTGTCGTTGGAAAACAAATAGCCCGAGCAACGAATGATGTCAAGCAACTCCAGGTGTTCGTCCGTGAAAGATCGGCGAACAAGTCCTTTGTGGTTTGAGTCGATGCTTCCGCGAAGAAGGAACGAAGGAATCACCCTTACGCTGACGATGGGGCACAACGACACTACTAGTCGGCGATCGTCGTACGTTTCTTCCCTCATTTTAACGATAAACTTGACCTTGCAGTCCCTTTGCAGACGAACCAGACAAGAATGGTGAGTGCCGATCTCACCCGTCTTTCTCTTTGGTTCTGGTTGTTTTCTCTTTCTGGCAGTGGTTTCGAATGGACCCTTCTCTTCGGTTTGTAAATAGTCCTCCAATCCCAGACCACGTTCATCCTTCTCAAGTATGTACCCGGCATTATTACACCACCGGGTGACAATCAATCTGGTCAGGTCCGGCAATTGTCTCCGAATTCTGTCAGACGTACACCATTTACATTGCAAGATGCCCGACTGCAATGCCCTTCCCTTCTCAGACGAGAGAGGGACATAATCATGTCCCAACGGTCGTAGAATCCGAGGGATATTATAAATTGGATCCTGCTTGCACGGATACGTATCCCGACCGTCGTACAGCACGGGATCGTCGTCTAGCACATATCCGTACCGGTCTAGAATGTATCCAGCATCATAAGGAAGATCGTCATCCCAAAACGCCAACAGAATCGACAACCTGTACACCAATTCGTTTGAAAGTGCAGCTGCTAGGTAAGGCGACGCGCGAGGCAAGTTGACATTCAAACAATAGAAGTAGATTTTCTCGACGAGTTCGATGGGGAGAGTCTCAAGTCTTGATGGTTCTCTGTTGCTCAATTCATAGCGTTTTTGGGCCAAGGTTACGGAACGGGTTTGTCTTCTGGAGAAGCTGGGAGCGGTTTCGCGAAGGGGTTCGCTCTTGTGCTTTTTCCGTTGGTGGTCAAGGGTTTCGTTGTCGTCGTCGATAACGCGTTTTCTGCGACCATTGACGATTGTTGAGGCTTCATCCATTTCCAATAAATTAGTGTATAGTTCTGGGATTTAGATTCAATCTCATTAGCAGCAATAATAATGTGAACGGCTTGCAGCAGGAGGTGCGGATGGTGTTAATTCGTCTTATGTACTGTACTGGGATAGTCCCACTTTAATGGTGGGTACATAAAACTCCAACGTTTTCACAGAAAATCTCAATGAGGGTGATGGACGATGGATTGCTTGTCTATCTGCGTCCTGAGACTCTCATCTAACTACATGACAACTGTCCGCTGACTAAATCACGCTAAACCCAAAGAAGACGGAGCTGATCACTACTGTCCTCATCAACAGAAAACCATTTGCAGATGCTGAGTCTCCGAGAACAAGGCAGATGTGGCTCGATTATGATGCCTGTAGCTTTCCCAGCCATTCGGATGATGTTGAAATATGCAGTGCATTGAAAGGACTCCGTTTGTATTGTAGACGCCAGCAACCTTTGGACTCGCAGGGAGCTTGAAGCTCTCTTTCAGATTCCCTGAGATGCTCTCACTCCTGGTTTTCGGAAGAGAGGAAAAGAGGGGTGGATCATAACTATACGGTATTCGGAATAGTGTGAATAGTGGGTCTAAGCAAAATTACGCGTGTCGGTTTGTTATCTGATTGATCAGATCAGATAAGATTATCTCCATCAGAGATGGAATGCTCGTCCCGCCACACTTGCAAGTTGCAACTTGCAGTATTCCCAGTCCGAGCATTCCGTCCGAACGCATATGCAGAATTGTCGCACTTTGCCGGAATCAAACTCCAAAGTTCAAACCTTTCAAGTTTCAACCTTCAATCTGTTGTCGTGCGGTACAGATAGTGCTCACTGCTAGGCTACCGTCCACGGAGATAGTGCGGTCCGGGGACAACGAGAGTCACCGCGATGACCTTCTGTCTCTCCACGGTATCCTAATCCCCTGCTCCGACTATCCTATAATCCTACAGATACGGAGCACCACAGTATTCTACTATTTTCCAACCGACGAACATGCTGCATCTGGCATTGCAGGCTTTGGCCTTATGCAGTCAGCTTGCATTTGCCGAATTCCTACCAGAGAATGAACGGTGCGTGACGGCCGTGTATTCAGCACTCAACTATATCACTTTCGCTGGGAGCTCCTCAATGAAAGGGTGGGAAGCGAGATGTCGGAATCCGCTTGAAGTGATCTCCATTTACGCCGCTTCCCAGGTGTACTGTCGTGAGGAGGAGCATACCGCCGGGATAGTACAGTTAGAAGGGCTTTGTCGTGAACTTGGAGGTGTGGAGTTGCTCCCGCGGAAGCAAGTAGAGAGCAACCTCACCGATGATGCTATTCGCAAGATGCGAGTCGTCGAGTACTTGGAGATTCCTTATTTCGAAGTTGTCGAAACGCCTGTGCTGATATCGCAACCGTACTATGATCGAATGTTTCGGACGATTGTTGGTGGTATTCATGTCCATGATTTTCGGAAGCGGTGCTGATAGATGGTTAGGACGCTTGGCAGTATGAAATATGGACACATCACACCTATGGGTAGGTTGCCTGACGTGCTCATGCTAGGACAACATATGCCGTGCTAATCCTGACGAGACGTGAAGCGTTCTCGGATACACGTATTGGGCCTGCATATTGCTGATTGGCATGCTTCATCGTTTGTGTGGGCATGCTTATCATCGTCGAGTGCAGTGCTCCCGTCGCCAATTGCCAACACTTTGCATCCCATTGCGCGACCTTTACGTTTGGTTCCAAACGCATTTCGTGATCCCTAGTCCGTCGGTATCGAAGGCTCGCCATGTACTATGGTTCACATTTCCCACCCACATAGACGCTGTCATTGTCGCACTATTTTGGACAATGAGCATCATGTTCTGTTGTGTTGGATATTGGGTTTTCCCAGGGAATATCTAGTGAGCCCAAACGGTAGTCCCAGTAACATGCCTTAGGAGAGATGAAGCTGATTGGCTTTAGTTGGCCGAACATCCCGCGACAATTGCTTCGATACGTAGCTGACCGAACAGGAATCCTTTCTTTCGCAAACTTGCCTCTGCTTTGGGTGTTCGCAGGCAGGAACAATGTCTTCATCTGGGCCACTGGTTGGAACTTTGCGACATTCAATCTGTTTCATCGACATGTAGCCTGGATCGCAACTTTGCAGGCTGTGGCTCACACCATCGCATATCTCATCCTCTTCTTTGAAGGTAAGAATGGACAATGCAGGTCAATATTCAAGAACGCTCGTTGACTCGACTAATCCTTGCGCCAGGACCCAAGGTGTGGAAGCAAATCACAAAAGCTTATGTTGTCTGGGGAGCCGCCGTAAGTAGCTCGTCCCTTATCAACCTTACTCACTAATGTTCCCGTAGGCTATGTTAGTGATGATTTGCATCTTGCCATTCGCCCTAGATGTGGTGCGTCGTAAATCGTATGAACTGTTCCTCGTGACGCATATCCTTTTCTCGATCGTAGCCCTTGTCGGCTGTTTCTAGTTCGTGTAATGCCCGTCTCCGACTTTCGATACATCGCCACTGACATGCATGTCCAGTCATACGATTATATTCGAAAGCGAGGACAGATACTGGAATTATCTGTGGCCCGTAGTATGGATTTGGGCTATAGATCGACTCCTGCGAATCGTCCGCTTGGTATACTGCAACTTCCAGGTCCACGGCAGCCATGAGAAGACAATTCAAACGACTCGGAGCACAGCCATATACGACAAGGCATCGGACGTCATCCGCCTGGTGGCAGTGCCGGGGAATTCTCCTGCCTTCGCTGCCCCTGGCCAGTACTATTTTCTATACCAGCCGTTTCGATTTCGAGGTTGGGAAAGCCACCCGTTTACCCTTGGGGCTTGGAGATTTGCTGCCAGACGAAAGGAAGTACAGCCACCGCTTTCCGCCAAGCGTACCAACTCCGCAAATCTGTCCGAAGTTCCTTTGTTGTCAGAATCCTCAAAGGACACAATGCAAGGGAGTACAGATAAACAGCAGGAGTTCATCTTTTGGATTCGGCCGTATAACGGCTGGACGCTTTCACTTCGAAACGAATGCCTTCGATCGCAGGATTACACTACCGACGTTACTATCCTGCTCGAGGGTCCATATGGTGACCAAGTCCCACTATGGAACTACGAGTCAGTCCTTCTCATCGCAGGGGGGACGGGGATCGCCTCGGCGGTCCCATACATCCAAGAACATCTTTCTCGATCCAGCCCAACTGCTGACTTATCAGGGACTCACACAAGTCGCATACACAATCTGCGATTAGTGTGGAGCTGTCGACAAGCCGCATTTATCCAAAACCTGGCGGAAAACGAGCTTCAGACTGCATTCACACGCGATGAATTTCAAGCCTCTTTCTATACTACCGCAACCCCTGAAACCCGCAACGTCGGCGATGCTGTACATCATTCCGTACACGAGGGCAACGCACACCCTCTTCACATCGAACCAAGACGGCCAAATTTGACTTCGGTGGTTTTAGATCACGCTTTCGAGGCGTCGGGAAATGGAAGCAGTGCTGCGATGCTTGTCTGCGGGCCCCCAGGAATGGCGGATGAGGTTCGCGCGGCCGTACATTCAGCCAGACGGCAGGGATGCTCTGCTGTTAGGTATGTGGAGGAGTCATTCACCTGGTAGACTTTTGTGTTTCAGCGTGACGACAGTTGGGAGGAAGATTGGGGGATAAGCTATCGTATGGATTTCCCCGCATTCCGAGTTTTTAGCTTCATGTTCCCCACAGAGTCGCATCGGAGCCGTTCCGTATCCCCAGATTTGCCTATTGACATTACGGGGGAAATGAACGTGTAGATTCTCATGTTATTGTTCGCTTATGCACGAAAATACGGCGCTTGCCTTGAATTGTATGATCCGAATCAGGTATAGACGATTTCGAATTATTTCCCCGAGCCTTATAAAGTCCCTGGAATTTAGCCGAGACAGCCTTCATAGCTGTTATTCAGGAATGGTATATCAATTGCCTCCAATAATTTCCACGGGTTACAGTAGCATTGAGAAAACAACGAATAGCAACGAAGACATGTGGGAGGGGTAGTTGTCGCCTGCCTGCGAGACATAACCGGATCATACAACTATTCCTTGGTGACAGCTAAAACAAATTAACCGTCATGCGAGATGCAGCCTCGGCCGACCCCTAGCGATAACTTCCATTCGACGAGCGAGTCCTGAGACTTCCGGTTAAATTCAACCAATGTCACCTAGTGCGCAGAATCGCAAGCCAGATGACAGAGGCAAAGGAAGCTTGACAAGTAACTCTCGCGTAGAATGCCATTCTTGTGGTGCATGCTACGATAAATCAAAGAGAGCTAGCCATCTGGGATGGCTATATAGAAGCTGCCTGTCAAGCCTGCGTTGCTTTCGAGTTCTCCCTGTAAGCCTTTGTGATAGCATTGGCATGAACAGAATACATGTACCAAACGACGTTATAAGATGTATAAGATCACCAACATATACTGTATGCTTGTTGCAAGTGAATGCATGATTGATGCTTGAACAGCGATTGCTGACGACGAGTCACAGTATTGGCTGCCTTTGGCACAATTGGCGGTGCCCTCTTTGGGTTCGATGTGAGGTGAGTCCGTCACGGAACTCGCAAGCCAACAATCTGAACGACGAACGATGGCGGGCGCAGAAGACCTGACGAGCGCTAGTTCTATGAGTGCGTGGATCGGAGCAAACCAGTACCTGGATTACTTCAATAGTCCGGATTCGATTCTCCAAGGCGGGGTATATCAACAATTCCCTCCACTTGGTTGTCTTCTTGTTAAATGAATACCAAATTAACAAGCCCTAGATTACCGCATCCATGTCCGCGGGCTCGTTTGGTGGTGCCATTGCCGCAGGTTTCATATCTGACTACCTCGGCCGACGAGTATCCCTCATGATCGCATGTTGGGTCTGGATTGTCGGCGCAGCCATACAATGCAGCGCTCAAAATGTTGCCCATCTAATAGTCGGCCGAGTTGTCAGCGGCCTCGCCGTTGGTGTCACCTCGTCACAAGTCTGCGTCTACCTAGCCGAGCTAGCTCCGGCTCGTGTCCGTGGTCGTATCGTTGGAATCCAGCAGTGGGCCATTGAATGGGGCATGCTTATTATGTACCTGATCGCGTACGGTTGCATCCAGGGACTCCCGGATTCGCCATCGTCCTTCCGGATTTGTTGGGGTATCCAAGGCGTTCCGGGAATTATCCTGTTCATTGCGCTGTTCTTTTTCCCTGAATCTCCCCGTTGGCTAGCCAGTAAGGAACGTTGGGAAGAATGCCTTGATACTCTGTCGAAGCTGCATGGGAATGGTGACCATAGCAACCCGGAAGTTCAGGTGGAATTTGAAGAGGTGCGAGAAGCTGCTCGCATTGCTCATGAGGCGCAGGATGTCTCAATCTTGGCACTGTTTAGTCCAAAGTTACTGAAAAGAACCATTTGTGGTATGTCTGTTCAGATGTGGCAGCAGCTTCTGGGAGGGAATGTCGCCATGTATTACGTGGTTTATATCTTCGACATGGCTGGTATGGTAAGTTTTTCGTCTTGTTTCATCTTCCTCGATCCGTCTGTCCCATTGAGGATGCGAGTACGCATGAATAACCTGGCATTCAGACAGGTGACACCAGCCTCTACTCGTCAGTGATCCAATATGTCATCTTCTTGGTGACAACCGGCGTTGTCCTGCCGTGGATCGACCAGGTGGGCCGGCGTCCTGTGTTTCTAACGGGCTCCATTTTATGCATGAGCCTTCATTACGCCATAGCAGGTACCATGGCCATGTACGGGTATCCAGTATCTTCTGTGAACGGCAATAGCAACCTTCGTTGGAGAATCCAGGGCCATCCAGGAAAGGCCGTGATTGCGTGTTCATACATCTTCACCGGTGTCTATGGATTCACATGGGTATGGCCCGCGACGCTTGCATATGCAGCCCTTATATCCGCAGCTGACCCCTGTTGTGCTAATGTCAGGCCCCCACGGCATGGGTTTATGCCTCCGAGGTGTTCCCGCTCAAATATCGAGCAAACGGCGTCGGCATCTCGGCGTCAATCAATTGGATTTTCAACTTTGCACTGGCATACTTCGTCGCCCCGGCGTTCACCAATATTCAGTGGAAAACGTACATCATCTTCGGCGTATTCTGCACCGTGATGACTCTGCAGGTATTCTTCGGGTACCCGGAAACAAGACAGAGGACATTGGAGGAGATGGACGTAATATTTAACACCAACATGAAGCCCTGGCAGACAGCAAGCCTGCATGATAAATTGGACCTGGAAATTCGGGGGAGCGAAACCCGTGTAGGGGGTCGTGAGAAGGAGGAGGTCGGCACAACGCATACGGAACTGTAATAAGAGCTTTCATGCCGAAGTGTGACTTATAATAGCAAGCAGTAAACTGATTATGGCACAGTTAGCTGGCACTGGCGCAATAGAACAGAAGTGTATGTATCAATTGCATCGCACGGAGTCGTCTGGTAGGCCTAACTCCTGTAGGTTTGTTCATGAAGATAGCGTCCACATTGGGGACGAGCAATAGCATGTCTGATAATGCCACCGCACGAAAGTAGACAGCCTTTGCCTCGCAGGAGAAGACTCGCGTACAGCTCATGGGCGAAGGAGGGCATAGGAATTCTGGACTTGGAGGATTGGTCGGTGGTAGGTAAGTCCGGAAGACTCCGGATGAACATCGGGCCGCGGCATCACCAGTTGTCCGACTCGATAGAATTCTGCACCAACTGACAGCATGCATCCATCGCCTTCATTTCCAGTCTCAACGTCGGCGCATCCACGGTCCAACTGGTTGGATATATTTGTTCTATCATACGCCATCACAGCGTCGCCGTGTTCATTATTGTCATTGTTTCCACAGTGCCAAAGTGCAGTCGAAATTGTGCGAGCCGCAGCGAGCGAGACGTCGCGCGATAATGGAGACCATTGTTCATGGAAAGAGGGGAAATTCGGGATGGTCAATATTACTCGGACTACCATTCTACAAATAAAGATTAGGGGACTGTCAAAAGAAGGCATATGACCCAGCGCAGGCTTCTCGCCGCAAAGTACCCTCCGTAGGGGGGAATTACACCCATTACGGTGACACAAGGAACTTTTATTATGGCCAGCTAGATAAAACAGTTGATGCCTGATGCTTTTATGTACTGAGACACGAAGACGACCAGTTATGGTTATCACTATTAAGAGGGAAAGATCCAGTGTGCAGGAAGCGGGTTCACTGGTGATAGCATTTCTTGTCCTGCGTCCAATCGCCTTAGACACTCGTGGATTCCAGGGTACTGCCAGTTGTACAGCATGTGCGTCAGCAGAGCCATCTTTCCCTCCTCGTGCTCGGCCACCCGCGTGTGAGTTTGGACATGCGATGCCCTTGGTCGCCGCACACTGTCAATGAGCTTCAGGGTATCCGATACGGATGACCTATCAACGTCCCTGTCGTTAAAGAGTCGAAGTGCCTCGGCGTCCTCCACGCCCTGGCTGGGGCCTTGGCCCTGATGCGGCGTCATTGGGTGGGCTGCATCTCCAACGAGAAGCGTGCGCCCCTTGAAGAAAGTGGGCAAAGGCCGTTCGTCTCTCAACGGGTAAATGGTTGCGCTCCTGATATATCTGTCTCGGCTTAGCTCGCTTTTCTGCTTCAGTCGGACTGTCTACTCCCTTACCGCAGGATAGATACCACAAGCGGCGAAAAGTCTGAAAAGATGTCTATCAGATTCTCCCGGTCTGCCGGTAGGCTGGAATGACTTTCGCCCATCCACCTGATTCTATCGTCAGGTGCGATCATGTTTATGTTTAGCAGTTCAAAATTGCGACAAGGATACATGATGATTCCCCTCCTGCCTCCATCGAAAGTCATATAGACATCGAAAGTGGGTGGTTTCGTCGGATCCATAACACGGATTTTGCCGACGGCCGCTTCTATGTCCTTGGCCGCCAACGTCAGCCGAAATGCGGACGTGCCTGTGCGACTGGCGTTGGAAAATTGCTCGCTCTCAACGACCTTCCGTCGTAGCTTGGAACTGATTCCATCGGCAACTTTGGCATGATGAATTCATATGGCCATCGTTAGAACAAGTTTACTTTGAATCCGTTTTCCGTCTTACCGACGATGAGGTCCCCTTGGGCCTCCCTGCCGTCTGCTGCTTGCACTATTCCTCTCTCGACATCAATGTCAACTATTTTCGAACCCCACATGAACGTTGGCCGATTTCCGGCGAGCCCCAATTCGTCCGACGGTGCGGTCGCCAGTCGCATAAGCTCTCTCCAACCATCGATCCATTCCTCAGTGTACAGTCTACCGCAGGACTGATCGGCTGGAAGTAGGCTATCATCCTGCATCAATCCACCGAGCCGGTCGAACCTCCTGTACCTCTCTATCCTTAAACCTCTGGCGCGCTTATTGCTAAATCCTAGTGAATCCAGGATTTTGTAAGCGTTGGGACTAATGTTGATTCCAGTACCATGTGAATGAGGTCTGGGACTCCGTTCGAAAACCGTGACGTTGTGGTGTTCTCGTAGGACGCGTGCGCAAATCATGCCTGCGAACCCGCCGCCGACGATGATGATGTGAAGCGGCGCCATTTCCGCTGATGCTCGAATAGGTACTTGGGATTTCACAAATTCGAGCAAATGGCTACCTGCGATTATTTCTTTATTGTTGTCGTGGTGAGAGCATCGGTACGTCACCTTTGCTAGCAACCCTAAACGATCCCTGGGTCATACCGTCATGTTTCTCAGTGCCCTAGGTTTTCCTCGGGATTCAGTCGGATATGGAGCTGGAGTCTCGCTACGGAGCCAGACCTCTCATGGGATTCTTATCCTGCTCCCTGCAGCTCTTAGTGCAGCTGCGAGGGCTCTCCGTAAGAGTCACTGCTGCCGTGCATAACCTGGAGGTAATCTTGTGTATACCAGTTTGGTTTCTAACCTTTGTAACGTGTTGAGACTCGACTCCTTGCCTTCGTGAAAGAGGCGACAGAAAATGTTCACTTTACGTCATGAACTAAAGTCCCTTCCAGAAACTTAGATTGCAAAGTCAATGGATATAAAAACGACAAGGCTATGGACACAAGAAAATACCGTGAAGCGGCGTTGTCATGATGCAATTCGCTATAGAATTTCCATCCAGCGTTCTTGGTATAAGATTTCCCTTCTCGCCTCCGTTCAGGTGGCATTATGCAGATGTGTTGAATGATTATCGTACACAATAACCCCCGTCCAGCAAGAGATCGCTCCCTGTCATATACGAACTGGCGTCACTGCACAGGTAGACGTAGGCGCCCTTCAATTCCTTCGCCTGACCACTTCGGCCCATAGGAATCATAGACATCCAGAGATCTTGAGTCTTTGAATCGATAAAGTCCGACAGTCCCGTATCGATGTACCCGGGGGAGACACTGTTAACGCGCGCAAAGTCGCGCCACTCATTGGCGAGCGAGCGAGCCATATGAATCGTCCCAGCCTTGGCCACATTGTACGACGTCTGCTCCTGGGGATAATTGACAATATGCCCGGACATACTAGCGGTAATGACAAAGCTACCCGTACGACGCTGACGAAAATGCTCCCCAACCGCCTTGGCACAGTGGTACGTCCCGTTAAGATCGGCCAGGACAACCGCATTCCAATCCTCGACGGAACTGTCGAGAACGCCAGCATCCGCAGTACGGCCGGCGTTGGCCACGAAGGCGTCGATTTTGCCAAAGTCGGTGATTACCTGTCTCACGAACGTTGAGACTTCGTCCCAGCTGCTCACGTTGCATTTGTAGGCGTTCGCGCGCACGCCGTATACGTCTCGGAGTTCTTGGGCGTTCTTTTCGCCGCCTTCGCGGCGCGAGGAGTAGGTGATGGCGACGTCGGCGCCCATTTCGGCGGCGCCTCGGGCTGCTTCGATGCCTATGCCGCGGGGGCCGGAAGCACCGGTTACGACGACAACTTTGCCTTTGAGGCTGAAGAGATCATGGAGGCTTTCGGGCTTGGGGACTTGGATGGGCATGGTGGATGATGTAATTGAAGTAGACACAGAAGACTATTAGACAGAGAATGATAATAATGCTTCTATTCGTTGTACTGGCTGCTATTGACTATGCTTTCCAGTGTTTGTCTCCTGTTTTATATGAAGCTTGAACAATGTTGCCACCGACATCAACTCCGTTGTCACACCAGCACAACCGGATTGAAGAAGCAAAGCCACTCTTGACGAATGATCCTTAGATCTCGAGCGACACAGTGTATGCAAGCAATCAGCAATATCAATGATCTCATAGAGGTACGTACAAGGACCTGAAGCAGTTGACGCTGGACGACTCCACCGTGCCAGACACCAGTTAGGAGTTAGGTTATTTCTCGGAACCCCCGGACAGATGCAGTCGATGCACTGTCGTATTCTCTCAGTTATCATAATTTCTCTTCGTATGATCAACGTACCTTGACAGCAGCTTTATGGTTTTCCTTAGATCGCTATGTCCGCGGATGTAGATGCTATGAATTGGATGCTCATGCTCCTTGGCTACGGTCTTACGGACTCGACTCCTGACGATACTCAACTCGGTCGATATACATAACTCTGATATTAAAGAGATTTATAAATCCTTAAGGGGCTCAGAAGGCCCTTCCCTTCCCTTCCCCTGGGTCCTGCCCTTTACCCCACTGATCGGAGGCAGCTGATGTCATCCTTGGAGGGCTCCGTGGAGCGGTGGAGAGAGGACCCAGGAAACATAAATA
>HG983439.1:8965-20592 GCA_900006255.1 Xeromyces bisporus
ACTGGCGAAGAGAAAGCCAGGAGGACGAGGCGCGCACTTTCTGCGCGCGCTGTGGAAGTCCTGGCCACTGGCCAAAGGATTGCCTCAAATCTCGCCAAGATGTCGAAAGACTCAAGGGGAAGTTCGAGGCGTACACGGGTAGATCAAAATCGCGCGATTTCGTGCGCCCGAGGAACGGTTCTGCCAAATCCTGCGAAATTGCACGATTATCGTCCGATAGCGTACGATTTGTCGGATATAAGCTAATCGTACGATAGCGTACGCCGAGCGTATGATAACGTACACCAATCTTATCATTCGTCATCAAATGAATCATGATAACCACCATATATATGCCATACATACAACAACAGTAGAAACAGACCCCAGATCTCGTTTTCTATGGCCAGGATCCCGCCTACAGCGGCACAGGACTGATTCGGGAGTCGCCTAATGGCGACTACGGTTTCAGGAAGGGCGTGGTGTGTTGCCGGGTGCGTTGTACCAGACTCTCTGAGGCAAATATATAGCTGTGAGACATTTGTTTTTGTCTTTATGTAAAACAGGGTGGTTTTACACCGGAGAGGAGGTGCGGCCCCCGACCGGGCACAGCTAACAGGGAGTCGAACCCCACGCGCCACTCCTACCGTTAAGTTGTTTTCGGGTTATCCATACTATCCGCGCCCTGTCATGTAGGGGAGGGCTGTGGGTAGCATGGCCCATCAATCGTGGAATTGAGATTTTTGTAGCCTTCTGAATATCTCTTGAAGCTCCTTGGAGTGCCTCTACATTGTCAATTCTACTTGGTTAGCCCCTGGATGGGTCCATTGGGGTTGGTTCCGCCACTGTTCGTGTGGCGGGCGTAATTTCCTGCGCTGGCGTTTGTAGGCATGCTGGGCCTTTCAGGATGCGCAAATTCCTGGGGGCTTCTCCCCATGCTCGCTGGGAGTCGTCCTCGTTATAGGTGCCGTTTTGGTAGCGTTCGGACAGGCAGAGTGTGCGTTCAGCAAGGATCTGCTTTCGGAGCAGTTCCCGGTAGTATCCTACTGCCGCATCCGGGTGCCAGAATTGATATTTGAGCTGAAAGGAATGGGAGAGGTATGCCTTCCATAGGCACCAAACTGCGGTTTGTTGCAGGCTTCGCCATCGGGAGCCGACCTGGCGTCCCCTATAGGGGCTAATGGCCGCTAGCGCAACGAGTGCATCCATATTTTGTGGGGTGTGCATGGGCCCAGGGGCACCGAGCACTGTCCAAATTCGGTCAGCTTCTGCCCAGACAGCTTGGGCGACTGAGCATGATATCCAGATGTGGTGGGCGTTGAGGTCTCCTTAGTGGATGGGGCAGTCCTGTTGAACCGGGTCAAGCCAGTCTAGTTGGGATCCTGTCCTCACCCGGCCATGGAGTAGTCGCCAGATAAGGTCACCAGCTTTTCGGATGGTAAAGTCGCGCTGAGTTTCTCGCCATAGGCGCGGGGCTGAGAGCTGCATTCCAGTTATCCTTTGGAATTGTTCTTGTGGGCCTCTGGTCAGGCGATATCCATTGATTCCAATGAGCCGTTTCCTGATTAAGGCTTATAGGCCATCTTAAAGGTGGCGTTTTGGACGGGAGTATCGTCTAGGAAGACCTCCTGTCGGGCGTTTGGGGTTCGCGTCCATACGCCCGAGGGTCGGTTCTGTCACGGTTCTGACCCGGTGCCACGGTTCTGGCCCGGCTCGTCGGCTCATAACCTCCTGCTAGAACTGGCTTCGTGTTCCGACGTTACTGCTTCCAGCTCAATGCTCCTTCTCGGCCGCCCGGTTCCTGATCGTACGACGTTCCCAGCTAGCCGGATTGCCGCTCCGTTCCTGATCGCGTGATATTCCCGACCAGCTGGGTTGATGTCATTCCATTGTTGTCTGCAGATTCTTGGTTAGCATAAGTACTGGCGTGTATCCTTTCTGTCTTGCTCCTTTTCCTTTGTTCTTCAAGTCGAACGTCTTGTGTTCTCCTCATTCTTGTTCCTGTCCTTAGTTCTGGCTGTGACATAGTCCTTGAATGCCATTCTTGGTCGTATTCTGTCCTTGTCCTTCGTATACTTCTGCAGTCGACACCTCGTCTCCTTAGTCCCTGACAGGTTCACGAGTAGTGCTTTCCAGTCTGGTGGGAGAGCGTCCATCATCATCATCTGGATTGCACTTTTGGCTCGTTCACGGTCACGTTGCTGGGGTGGCAGGGAGACAATAGGGGTTCCGGCGTTTGAGTTCCAGACGTCCCCTATGACTCTAGCACCGGAGGCCCAGATTTTCTTCATGATGGCCGAGCTCCACCTGCGGACACCTATGTTTTGGCTAGTACCGATGCTTGGGTGGTACCAGAAGTAGGTGTTGAGGACGTCGTCCGCAGAGACGGGGGGTCGTCGTTGGATTGGCGAGTTGGCTCTGGGACTCGCTATCTGCTTCCAGCGTTCCGCTAATCCTTTGAGTTCCCCTGGGAGTCGGGTTATGCGCCCTAGCCATTGTAGCCATGGGTTGGTGACCGCTTCATCAGTGACAGTGGCGGTCGCTGATGCTTCGATTAAGATAACTTTGACCAGTGTGACCCAGGGTAGGTCCGGTCTATTCATTGAGCGGGTGACCGTACTGACAGTGGCCGCGTCCGCGATGCTGTTTAGGTCGTGGCATCCGACTCCACCGTGTTGTGTAGGTAGGCAGGCTTGGAGGTCTTTATGCACCCCTATAGTTCTGTCATCCCACACTAGTTTGTAGTATTCCTTGCAGAGTCTCTTCCGGGTTGCTGGAGGGAGGGGGAGGAACTAGATGGCAAATCGGGGTATAGACATCATTAGTGTGTTGGCGATCAGCACTCGGCCTTTCACGGATAGGTGGAGCTTTATCGAAGTCTGTGCTATGCGGTGGAAGCGGTCTTCCATGTCCTTCCAGAACCGGCGGAGCTGCTCTTCAGTGTCGATGCCTACTGGGATCCCCAGGTGTGTATAGGGGTTCGCCGGGGAAACCTCCTGGACGACTGGGATTAGGATTTGTGCATCCCCAGTCCGGAGGAGGTAGGACTTGTTCCAGTTGACTTTAGCACCAGAGGCGTCGCAGTACAGACGTATACATGCTAAGGCTTCTTCCGCATCTCCTTGGTCTCTCAGGAAGATAGCTGTATCATCTGCAAACATAAGCGTCTGGAGGTCATGATCCGTGAGGGGTAGTCCTTTAAGGTTCGGGTTACGGTTGAGCAGACACGCCAGGGGTTCTATTGCTGCTACGAATAGCGGGCAGCTTATTGGGTCCCTTTGTCTCACACCGGATCGTACGGCAATGGGATTGCTTTGGAATCCATTGATATACAGGTGCACATGGGCGTTGGTGTGCGCTGCTTTGATCCATCTGATAAATGGCTGGGGTATATCCATTCTTTCGAGGACTGCTAGCAGGTAACGATGGTTTACCCGGTCGTAGGCCTTCTCCTGGTCAAGGAAGAGGAGCCCCAGCCTTTCCTTGCGGACCCGGGCCCTGGCTATGGCGTATTGCACAGTGCGTATGTTGTCATCCATTAGTCGGTCCTGGAGGAAGGCAAACTGGTGTGCGCCAATGGTGGGGCCCAGGCTTGCACGAGCCGTTGCATCAGTATTTCCATATAGATCTTGTAGTCCACATTCAATGATAGTCAAGGGGCGGTAGTAGCGGAGGTCTGCTGGGTCGCCTTTCTTCTTGAAGATGATGGTGAGGACTCCACGGATCCATTCTTCTGACAGGTTGTCTCGCTGTGAGGCATCGTTGAATGCCCTGGTGAGGACCTGGACTATGAGGGGAAAACCCTCGTTCCGTCCCCGGCATAGCGTCTTATAGAGCTCTGCAGGCAGGCCATCCGGTCCGGGTGACTTTCACAGGGCCGCTCGGCGGATGGAGGCAAAGACTTCGCGCTCTGAGAAGGGCCGTGTGAGCTTCTCTCGATGTTCCGGGGGTATTCTGGTTTGTATATTGTCCAGAAGGGCGTTTTGTGATTGCTCATTGGTGGCTTTCTCACTATAAAAGTCGGAGTAGAAAGCTTCCGCTACTCTAAGCAATCCTTCTGGGTATTCTTCTCGGGACCCGGTGTGATCCAAGAGCGTCGTGATGTCTGTGGCGGAGGTTTGCTTGCTCCTGGAGAAAAACCAGCGGGAGGTTTGGTTGTTCGTCCAGGAGCATGTGCTTCGCCAAGGCATTATAGGAGTACTGGCGGTAGTGCCACTCCTCAAGACACTGTTCTTGGATGATTGTTCTAATTTTCGCTTGAAGGTGCCGTTGTCTGGGTCGGGGCCGAGTTTTCTGTTGAGTTTTGTTCTTCTTCGCGCTAGGGTGCGGCGCCTGGACGCCATCAGCGTCGTCAGGTTGGCCTGGAGGAGAGACTTGTATAGGAGCCACTCCTCAAGTGGGCTCTCGCCTGGTAGCGCCGACAGGCCATCCTGGCATCCACGCATTACCGCGCTGAGTTTGGTGAGGGTTGGGTTCGTACGCCATCTTCCAGGTCCTCTGGTTGTCTGTGTAGGAGTGGTTAGGGTCACAGTCACAGCGCAATGGTCTGTGTCTAAGCCGCTTGGTTGTATGTCCCACGCTCTGGCTTCGGGGAGCCAGTCTTCCCTCAGGTAAATCCGGTCAAGACGGGATATGCCTTGAGTTCTTCTGAAGGTGAGTCCTCTTGCAGTTGGGCTCACCTCCCGCCATCCGTCTATCATTGGGTTTGCCACATGCCCAATCATGTCCACCAGTTGGCGGTGGGCAGTTACAGACTCCGCAGGGGGCGCAGAGTTGGTGTGGTGGTCCAGACTCGATAGTGTTTCATTAAAGTCGCCAGCGACGATGTCACTATTGAATCACTCGTACTGTTGGGCGAGGAAGTCTGTGTTGCCTCGGTCCAGCGCCGGCGTTCCATAGGTTCGGAAGGGGCATAGACGTTGGCAAATGTTAGGTTGCGACTTTTAGTGCTGATGCAGGTGATGAGAATACAGTAAACCCTCTTTATAACGAGCCTCCATATAACGAGATCCTAAGTTTAACGAGGTGATTTTGCTGGCCGAATTATTTTTCCCACCAACCTCGTTAAATCCTCTTTACTGCGAATCTCATTACAAAATTCCTCTCTGGCCCATACAAATCTCGTAATAAGGGGGTGGTCCGCAACCGGTTCGAGGCCAGTTCCCCTACCGATGCGGCCCGATGCCTCCCAGAATCCCCCTAAAAATGGCTTTTCTCTGCCTTCATGCCGTGCACACCAGTATATTTGCTCCCCAGGTTTCAATCTGGCTTTCTTGCTCCGTTTGACACAAAAAATAGAACTCCATAAATCCTCAATAGAAGCTCTTCAAATTTGTCGACTAGAGACGAACGCGAAGTGGGAGTTCTGAAGGAGTTTAGGTATCATTAACCATAGGCAAATGCTGAAATAACAAACCGATACCTACTAGGCTACATGTACTCACTTACTTCTGGTATTCAATCAATAGATATACCAGCAGGCTATAGACTGTTCAAAATTGAAGCATCTAGTCACCTGGGTCAATTTAATGCGTTTCAATGGTCAAATGTTGGCGACTGGACATGACTGATAATTGATATGTTCAATGATGTGAAGTACAGCTGGTACATAGGCCTATATGTCAACGAGATATATCAAATATATCTTTTTCAATCCGACAGCAGTTGTTTTGACGGCACAAAGTAGACATATTGACGTCTTAAGATTTTATAACCATCACAAGTCACAACGTACTCCCATCATCAAGAATCCAAAGGTGCTCTTTAATTTTAAATGCCCAAGAAACCCATTTATACCATTCGAGAGCTAATCCGACTTGATTTAGTCGAGATTTGGGTGAAATAGGTGGTATCCTGGCTTATACGAGATCTGGATATAACGAGACGATCTGCCCGGATCACCCATCTCGTTATAAAGAGGGTTTACTGTACGTCCCTCTGCATCTTTCCAGTATCCCGGGTGGGTCCACAGAGGTCTGGTCTCTGGGGGGGTGGGTTTGGTTGCCATGCAGTGGTTCTTTTATTGATGATCGTAGCGAGGCCTCTACCTACGTTCACGTGTGCAATCACACCGATGAGCGGGTACTGGGATTCGTAGTGCGCTACATCGAGCAACTAGCGAGGCCTAAGGAGGTCCGCAACGTCCAAGAGCATCTAGATTGGCTTTTGGGAACCGACAAAGGGGCACGAGAGTTTGTGAGATGGTGTGCCTCCACTTCCTTTTTCCGAGACCTACAGAAGCGTTGCCGAACGAGGCTTGAAGCCCCAGTTTTCCTCGGAGGATTAATTCCTACTTTTCAATTCTTTATACATCCAGATGCCCAGGAAGGGTATCATCATGTACTTAATTATCTGCTGGCACTATGCTGATTCGACATGTCGGGTGCGCACTGCGGCACGCCGGCACGCCTGACGCCCCAAGGGAGGCACGGGGAGCACGGACCACCCACTAGATAGTAGGCGGTAAATTCTGCTCCCGCCTGGCTTAAAATCATTAGTAATAATAATAATAATAAGTGCGCTACATCGGCATCATCGAGGAGCGCCTCCTGGACTAGCAGGACATCAATGTTGTTGCTTTGAAGGAAGAGGTACAAGCTATGAAATCTGGTGGGATTCCTGATAGATTGTACATTTAGAGACACAATTCGGATTTGGGGCATGGTGCACACTGGATGCGGCGGCGGGGCAATGGGAGGGGCAGAGGGAGGCCACCAAAAAAAAAAAAAAAAAAAAGAAATAAGTGAATAAATGGCAAAATAAATAAATGACAGGTAAACCAAATAAACAGGTATATAGATAGGTAAATAAGCAGGTAAAGAAACAGGTAAAGAAATAAACAAAAATGTAGAGAATGTATAATGAACAGATAAATTAGCAGATAAACAAGAGGGCGGGAGTGCAATCGTCAAAGAAAACTTTTGTATGGTGCAGGTTCAAAGAAAAGGAAAAAAAGAGAAAACAAAAAAAAGGGGGGAGGAGTCAGGGGAAACAAGCCAGAGAAAAAAAAAAATTTCAGTGTGTGGGGGGAGCGGTCAAGGAGCCGACAGCCGTTTGGGACGTCTTGGCTCTGGAGGGACAGTGTGATCAGCTGGGGACAGTGGGTGACCAGGTGCTCGTTATCCATGCGGTAACAAACCTCGCATTTGTTTTCAGCGAGGCTTGCTGGCCTGAACCTAATTCGAAAGAGTGCTCTCTGATCAGCCGAGGAGTTCGGCACCGGGATTTCCATGCGGTGAAAGCCCGGGGGTTACGTGAACGCCACAACCGCAGTTCCTCCTCGAATTCCGCGGTACTCCGGGAGGCCGACCCAGAAGCCCAGCTTCCTTGCCTTAACCACCTGGAGAGCACCTAGTCCTTCCACGATCGTCTTCGGCTTGGAATCGACGCCAATGGCGTCCGTATTAAAGTCGGACGCTCCTCCAGTTTGGTACCGAGAGAGGATGGCCGTCTTTCCATGGAGGGGGGTAAGGCTTCCAGCAGCGCGGCTGGCGATTTCGGCGGGGGCACACTGGACTGTCCAACCCTTGCTGTCGTGCAGCATGACTCGTCGGACGTCCGAGGTCTGGAGGTGGTTTGTCTGCAAGAGACCGTCCACAATCCCATTGAAACCGACAAGTTTCGGCTCACGGAGTTCCTTTGGGAGCTTAAGGTACAGCCAGGTACCATCAGCCATGACCTCAGGTACCCCTGATTCCTTCCCTGTCTCCGTTCGTCTTGTCAAGGCCACCCTTGGGGCGGGGGGTTGTGCGGCACCTCCCTTTGAAGTGGTGTTTCGCCGGGGGGTGTTGTTGTGGGGTTCTTCGGCGCGGGCGTGGTGTGCGTCTCCTGGATTTCTTTTCTTACTTCGGCGGTCCGTTCCATTTCCGTGGCGGCGATTCTGGCCGCGGCCCTCCTGCGCCGGTGTGAAGGTGCCGACCACTGGGGCCGGTTCGTTCTCACGTGGTTCAGCCGGTTCTGTCCCGTTGGGTGTCTGCTGTCCGGCCGGCGTAGGCGCAGGTGAGGGGGCAGGGCAGTCTTGCCGCCAATGCGGGCCCTGGCAATTTCGGCAGGGTGTCGCCGGGGGTTCACCCGCCTCTCGTGCCGAGCGGGTACGAGCCTGGCGCTCTTGCTTCCGCGCGGCTTTGCGTAGGGCGTTCTTGGACTTCACGGCAGATTGGCCGGGGTTGTTCGGTGCGTCTGCCTTGTTCACTGGGGGAGTCTTGGTAAGTCAGGGCGTTGTTGGTTCAGAGGCCTACCAACGGGGCTGTCCTATGATTAAGTTCCCAATTTCGCGCGGGGTGTCAGGCGCCGGCTGGTTCTCTTGTTGGGGAGAGCCCTGGGTGGCCGGGCCTTGGGTTTCGCAAGGTTCTCCGTGTGCCATGGTTTCGTCGTGACCGCTGGATGACATCGTAACGTGTTTACCGTTAGATTGTTTTTTTAGAGGTTCTTGACTTCACGGCAGGGAAAAGAGAGGGGAGAGACACTTTTAACTTCTGAGGCAAATATGTATATATATATCTGGTGCTGAACATCGATGGATTATCCAGACGAAGCACTGTCTTGCCAGCAATACGCAGAAACACTATAGAGTAAAAAGCTTTCTGTCATACATGAAACAAGCACAAACTTCCAATTTACAATTTTACATTCTGCGAGATATTTCTGCGATCAATGGGAAGATGTCGATGTCGTCGCAAAAAGAGAATGCCTTCGTCCTTTGTTCATCTTGGTTAGAAGAAGGACAAGTTACTCCATTTGGCCACTGGAGCGGCCTTCGGATCCATCCAAAATATGTACCAGACTGTTGATAAACAACAGCAGTATCCAAAAGTGAAGTGTCAACAAGTACCAAAAGAAAGAAAAACAACAACAGTCACGGTAAAACCGTTAACAAAGCAAAATATTATAATGAGCACAAAACAATGCAAGCACAGTTTCAATCAGAAATCAAATCGTTTGCAACAGAGTACATCCCCAGGCGCTCAATCCTTAACCACCATTTCGTTAGTCTGTTCAATCCTCCTCGAGTCGTCATCAGTTCATGTCTAAATGACTTCCTTCTCTGAGTTCCCAGCGGCGGTCGCTAGAGTTGTTCAGCAGCGGTTGCAAAATTTCGGTTGCATAATTTGATTCTGCCGGCGCAAATTAAATTAGGAAATCATGGTGCCGATCAGAGGAAAAATCGACCATACTACATGCGGTATAGTTTAGCATAACCTGGGTGAGGGAGATTACGGTGACCCCAGTTTCAAGCCCACGCTAAACCTATTTCATTTTGCAACTGCGGTTGCATAGCATGCAACTCCGGTTGCAAAACGCCCTGACCGCCTTCGGCACGCTAACGCTTTAAGGCAGTCATTGTACCCTTTTCGTTTTGCAACCTCGTTTTGCAACCTCGTTTTGCAACCGCTGCTGAACAACTCTATTGTATCTCCGGCGAAACACAGTGACATGCCGGGGGGATTCCCAGACGTTACACTCCCCACAACGTGGTGAGGAGTGGTCTGGTACTTTCCTCAAATAAAGGAAGCCATTCAGACCAATCTTCCCCGTTGAAAGTTGGGTGGCAAGCGAAGACTGGGCCTTGTGAATGCGTTGGGTTGGTGTTGGAATACGCATCCTTGAATATGGCCCTACTCAACTGTGTACTACTTGTGTCGAGGTTTGGTATCGTCCGCGTAACGGTCGCATACGTCGAAGCACTTTTTTATACAACCAACAGAGCGTTGTGGGCCTAAAAAAATCCAAGGGTTATGTCCGTTGCCATTTAAATACACCAGAAACCAACTTTCAGCTTTTACGGACGATTCCTGAAGAAGTTGTGGTAAAACCTCGCAGTTTGGTATGATGGGAGGGAGATGGTAACCCAGACCTTAGTTTCGCTAAAATCCCGTGTTTTTGCCATATCCAGTTTAGCGTATATTACAATTATCATGTGACCATCGCCAAAGTAGACTTCAAAGACTCTCGTAGAAACTAAGGTCTGGTTCTCCGAACCTCTACGTGGACGAGAGCTAGAGAAGCCACGAGCACGCTCGAGATGTGTCGTCGAGTCGGTTGAGTTGAGAGAAGCAAAGTTGCGAGAAGGTCTTACGAAGCTAGGTGGTCTAAGTAAAGGATCAAGAGATTTAACGAGAAGACAACGCAGCAGTATGGTTCGATTGTAACAAAACGATCAGCTTGACCTCTCCTAGCCTGCGAGGGGTCTCGTCTATATATCTTGGGATCTGCAGAAATGGAGTGTATCTCTAAATGGAGTAATATTGCCATAAAGGGCTAGACCGTAGGTGCTTTGGCAGGTCTCGGTTCTGACAGCTCTACCCGGTCGGGGGTTGCACCTCCTCTCCGGTGTGAAACCACCTTGTTTTACACAAAAACAAAAACAAATGTCACAGCTATATTGAATTTAAAACTACAGGATCTTTGAATGCAATGAATTAAAATCTACATCTAAATTTTTTGGAGGTTGTGCGCAACTTTTGCGAGAGTTTTACATATCGCTTGGTTTTACATACCCCCGTCCCTTAAGTAGGTAGGTGTGGAGTGTTAGCTGACGACTATGTACCGTAGCCGCCACTTGGTGAGCCGCTTGACGCCCTTTGCCGTGGTCATTAACGTGCGGAAGTCCAGGTCAGGGTTAGGGCTAGGGTAAGGTACGACCCAATTCTGAGCTCGTTCCGAGAGTCACTACTGCAACGTCGGCAGAAAACGGTGACGTGCCTAGGAGATTCCCAGGCGTTGTGTCATGGTTACTGTGATTGGCTGTGCCCATGATGAGCTCGATCCTCGGACTGTGTTTCCAGCCCTTGCATGCTGGACTAGCGTGGGAGACTAGTCCTATTAGTCCTCTTAGCGCAGTCACCTGACCACACATTGGACGAGGATAGTTTTGATGTTTCTGTTTGCCATTCTCCTTTTCGACCTTAAGTCGTTCTTCTTGTATCTGGTGTGCAATTACTATTCGTTGAGCTTGGGTTGCAGTTACATCAGCATGCTCAAATTTCAGTGGCTGGGTCATGCTCACATGACCAACCCAATCGAGTTGACCATATTGGGTTCAGCCAACATGAATCATGGGTTGGTCATGTGAATGACCCAGCCAACCAAATTGACATGCAGAGATAAGTGTGATGGTCCGAGACCGAGGACTAGGCCTACAGTATAGCAGGAAAACAAGAATGGCTTTGCTGAATCGTACGTACAATAATATATAGGGCGTCACCAAGACAGGGCTAGGGCTGAACAGAACACTAATGACTAAGCAAGGAGCTACGCGAACACGGCTACATGTGCCATGTGGCGCCACGCCTGCGAGACCTACTTCCCAGTAGGGCGAGCAGGGCGAGCAGGCCAGGCAGGGATAGAGTATTATAGCGCGAGTACGGCGAGATAACTACGATAAACGAGACGAAAATGGACGTAAAAGGTAATGACTGCCTTGGTACCAGAGCTAACCGATGGTTCTTGGAAGCCAGAGAGAGAGAGAGAGAGAGAGATTTATTTAACGCCGGAGCAGGTCCGTGCTAGCCACGTGACCCTCCCGCCTCCCGAGGGGCATTCGGCGTGTAGGCATCTAACTACTTATTGTTATATACATGGGGTGTTTAGACACTTTTCTTTGTACACGATCAATAACCAGTTAGACCCTACAAATCTTTCGGCCTCTA
>HG983441.1:0-14745 GCA_900006255.1 Xeromyces bisporus
WTTTTTCTCTCTCTCTCTCTCTCTCTCTCTCTCTCTCTCTTTTTTTTTTTTTTTTTTTTTTGGAGGTTATGGGGGCTTCGGGGGCTTTTGGTTCTAAGGACACTTGCTGATGCGGTTGCTGTTGGTTTTGTTTTGTTTAGGGTCTTGGTGTTAAGGTTCTAGGATCGATGGCTTGGGGGAATCCGGCGGATTGTGGTATGTGTAGTTGTCTATCTATCTCGGGTTCATTGGAGGTGTCAAGCTAACCAGGGTTGCAACTCGTCTTTGTCTGTCTAGATTATAAAATCTACGAGAGTGTCGTCGATGCTACGCACCGGTTTAAGACGATATTCTACGATGCTTAATGATAATGAAATAAGTGATCGGTTTAATGCGTTTCTGGCTTCACTACCAGTTCATTGACGGAGTATCACTGTTTCTTATGGCAGCACACTATGATATGGATGAGAGATCCAAGATACCCCAAACAACGGCATGGGAACCACGCTACAACAGCTCAGAAACAGGAACCAGCAAACAGCATTGGTAGCTATATACAACGTTGTGTTGTACTGTACGTATCCAACCAATAACCAAAAGCAAAAAGCCAACCATCCAAACCACCGTCCGAACATCCCATCCTCATAAATCGTATCAAATTAAATCAAATCATACCATACCATACCATCAATGCAGAAAAAAGGATATCCCATCCCAAAAGCAAGAGCAAAAGCAACCGGACTGCATCATGCATCAATGCCATTCACCCAATTCCAGGCGACCTCGACATCAACCCCAGCCTATGTGGCCTTATTTCTTCCCACTCGGGTTATACCAAGCACTACCTTGGCCGCTGTTGTAGTAAGAGCTTCCATCGGAGTTGGAGTAGTAGTAGGAGCCGTTGCTGTTATCGTCGATAATGATTCGAATTAGTGAAATGAATGCAATATCATATCATGTCATAAATGCATTCTGAATCCTGACGACGGAAATTGATATCAATTGAAATGGAACGGTTCCTCACTTGTTAGAATAATGGTACGCATGTCCACCGCTGCCGCCGCCGTAGCCGGTGCCGTAGTCACGAGTGCAGTAGTGGTTTCCCTACATATTACTCCGTACAGCGTTGACATAGAACTTATATACGCAATCCGGCAAGCACGGCTTTGCGATGTGTAGGCTCAGGCTTTTCGACGGGGTTATGCCTGGCGCCCAGTCAACTCGACACCAACATTATGATACATACCTGGCTGTTGGTGCCGGATCCAGTGTAGGTGAAATCCTTCCCGCTACCGGAGCTGGACATGATGACGGCGGCTAGATAGTCGTTGGTGAGGGAACGATTGAAGTGATGGATTTACCGTAGTTGTCAGGATTGGGATTGCGATGGTATGGCGTAGGTTAGAAGAAGATGAAGGGAAATGAGGGGTCGTCCCGGGTCCCCCGCCATTTAAGTATGGTTCAATTGCGCGGCCGTCATTTATGGTCCCTTCATTGTTAGCGGGTTTCTCCTTGTCTGCGGGGCGTTCGCCGCCGTTCACGGACTAGGTATCCATTTAAACTTACATGATTGGAAGAAAGGGCTCGGGGTTGGGGACTTAGGGCTATGATAAGGGTCAGCCCTAATGGTGGAGGTTCACAGACTACATAGTACAGTTGCTGTACCATACTACAACATTGAACAAGAGAACTCAAAGAAAGAAAAAGAATAGGAGTAGCATTTATCCCCTTGTCATCATAAGCCTGCATCATAAAAGGCCATGCATGTATAACCAAACGCCATCGCTAACAACAACAATAGTAATAATAGTTGAACGAGAAGAACGAATGCCAGAAATTAAGAAAGCCATACTCCCAGATATGCGAAAGAAGATATCATTTACGCACCACCCTCCACAGGATGCTCTCCCAAGTCCATCAATTGCCGATTAAACGAGTCAGAACAGAAAAGATTCGGGTCGATGACCGACTGCTGATCGGGGTTTGCATCTCCTAGCCCGAAAGAGCCAGTGTTGTGCACCGCGCTAGGGTCTGCCAGGATCGCCTTGATGAAGTCGTCATCAACGGGAGGGTTCCCGCCTGCTTGCTGGTTGTTGTTTTCATCTGACCCGGCTTGGGATATGTAATCAGATTGCATGAAATCAGCCCAGTCGCTGTCAGGTGGAAAAGGGAACTGCGCAGCAGAAGCCTCGCCATCTCGGAAGATGTCTGTAAGCATGTCGTCGATTCCTCCGATGAATGGATGCTCATGACTGTCGTCGCCTGGCAAAGGTGGCAAGTCGGGCAGTTCGGGTTGTTGCACTTTGTTCTGGCGGGGGGTTAATCGGGTAGATGCTTGAATGGACTGGAGCTTCTGCGCTGCACGTTTAGTCGGCGTCATTTGACAGTTTGCTACCGAATGTTCTCGTTCCACGCGCGTTGGCGAAGTGGTTGGTAGGGAAAGTCGTTTCTGCGGTGACAGATTTTCCTTGCGAGGACTCCGTCTTATGGGAGTTGGACTGGCAGGCATGTTGATCTCAAACTCCGGTTGTTCAAATAAGTCATCCAAATTATCATCATTATCGGGAGCTTTATTTTCCTTGTCCTCACTCTGCCCAGCTCGAGGACTGCGCCGTGGACTCTTGTTTTGCAGACCTGGTGTATTCAGAGCACCTGCATTATGCGAAGTCGGAAACAGAGCTCTTCGAACGGGTTTCGGTGTAAGATTCTCCTCCTGATCCCCGTCTAAAGCAGGCCGAGATTTCATATTGCGAGCTGGGCTGGATTGGATCGCTCGACGTAGTGCCTCCGCAGCATTTTGTTCCGACCACCGACTCTCCGTGGTATCGCTTGTCTTTCGAGGCTCGGCACTATTTGCACGACGCCGCTTTGAAGAAACTTCTTGCACTTCGTCGTCATTTTCGTTATCGTTCTTGTCATTATCATGAGGCGTGGTTCCCTCTTCGGCTGCTGGAGAGGAATTATCAGATCGTCCAGGTGAAGATTCAGCTGCCTTGCTTGACTGAGCCCTAATGCGACTGTAACTGGGAGCAGAATCTAGGGGGCCCCTGCGAATGCCCCGTCGCCGCTTTCCGTTGGGTGGCTGCTTCGTCCATTTATTCTCAGGTCGCATATTTTTGAACTTATGAAGCCAGAGACCGCAAGCTTGATATAAGTCAGCAGATAGTCAAAAAGACAAACGGTATTATAGACTTACGATTGCAGAGAGTGATCTGCACAAATCCCTTGTCAGTATCGAGCAGGGACTTCTTGAAGATTTTAAACTTTGTGACATAGTCCTGCTCATCTCTCTCCAGAGCCCGCCAGAATAGGATTGCCTGATCTTTGACAAAGTCGTTTGCATCTTGCTCGCTGCCGTTCATCTCTTTCCAGTATGCCCTTCGCCAAGTAGGGGTTTCGATTGCGCCGCAATTCTCACAATATGGGGGAACCTGCCCTTCCTTAATGGCTTTATCCAAGCGTGCCTGGACCTGTTTCATCCTCCTCGTGCCCGCTTTGCCACGGAGCCTGCTCTCATGTCCGAGTTTGCTCTCATCACCCGGCTGCGGTACAGATGCGTCGGTGGTAGGGAAGTCACTCATCGGGGCACCCCACGTGTGAGAGCGCTGCACGATACCGCGAGGTAGTACCGGATCACTTTGGGGACACGAGGAAAGTGGTTGCCCAACCTCGCTCTGCGACATCGGTGCAGGTGCTAGAGGTTTCGGTGGGGGTCTCGCACTGGCCCTTGAACCAGGACGCGACCCGGCCGCGCTGGCAGGTGCTGGAGGAAGAGTTGCAGCTTCTCTAGTAGGCGGTTCCGGCAACGACTCGTGCTGGTTTTCCGAGACTTGGGATTGGTCATGTTGGTCTGGATTGACCTGAGGTTGCGGTTGTTGTGGATTATCCGCCGACTCGTTGGAAACATTTTTCCTGCTCTCTTCTAACGAAGTCCCAATATTCTCTCCTAGGAGATCACCTAATTCGCCACTCATAAACCCAGAATCCGGCTCTGGAAGGAAGGCTGGACTGGAGTGGTTCGGGATACAGTTGTCGAGGACGGGAGGGGATGACGGCATGGTAAATGGGTGCTCAAATAAGCCCTGATAGCGAGTCACTTCTGGTGACCCCGCGTTTGAATCGCTACCAGGATGATCGTCACTAGCAGTGTAAGGTGAAACGTAAGAGGCGCTACTTTGGTTAGAAGCCTCGCGCAAATTGCTGCGTTGGGGACGCGCTCGGCGTGGCATATCACTGGGACGAGATATGGGGGTCGGCGGACGAACGGGTTCATCATTTGATTGTCGAGAAGTAGTAGCATTGGAGGGGTTTACCGGAGTAGGGCGGTGAATACGAACAGACGCTGCCGTGCTGGCAGCTACTCGTAAAGAGGCCGGCTGTCTCTCGATATTAAAGTCTTCCTTCCCTGGGTTAGCCCTGTACAGCTTGGCTCTCTTGCGAGGCTGAGGATCCACGGTCTCGTCTCCGCTTCCGTATCCTGACTGGATAGATTCTCTGCGAGCAGCCTGGGCTGCCTGGCTGCGGTAGTCGTCACGCATGGACGCACTCGATGAGGGACGAATCAGCTCATTTTGATATCTGGGCATCTGCTGTTGAGGTCGTTCACTCAATTCACGGTTCCCCCTAGGGCTAGGCTGTCTGCTCGGTACGGTGAAGGCGGACTGTGCGGGTGAAGTTGCTTGACAGGGTTCATTCCCGTGAATCGATTGAAAATCCCTAGGAGTCGATCCCTCGCTCAGCATCCGATGAACACTTTCAATTCCAGTTTGATCCACGGGTGATGGGGCAGCAGACGGTTGTCGCGGTTTGGGGCGGGACAGTAGATCAGGGTTCTGTCGGATGAAATTCGTCCAAGTTTGAGCATCGAAGTCATGCGGGATCACGTTGCTCAATTCGCGGTATTTCTGTATGCTTTCGAGGTATTCGACTTGGAGAACGGTGGGGACCGGAACCAGGCGCAGTCTAACTTCCAATGTCTCCTGGGCACCCTTCGAGAAAAGACCAAGCACGTTCTTACAAACACGGCCGGTTACCATGGTTTTCGACTGATGAGCGGGAGCGGTTGGAGTTGGAGAAGCCGAGGCAAGAACCCACGACAGCATTCCCTGACCGACCAGGGGTGTCTCATATTCGGAATAATCGTAAGCGTAGACGGTATAGTCTCGACCCAGCCTTGCAACGAGTTCCGGACTGGAGTGAAATGGTTATTAGTCCTGAGCGATGTAATATAAGGAGGAGAGCAGCAAACCTCGCAGAAACAATAGCCTGAATACAAGTCTTCAATTCAATAACGCCAATCTGCGTCTTCTCGTCTAACTGAGCCGTCTGAATGTCCAGAAGCTGAGGCCACCGAGCCAGACAATTGGTCTTGTGGTCATCGTCGAACGTGTAGAGTACCTTCACTATAGGCCGTATATACATACAGTTAATATGTCGACAGTCACAGTCGAATCAGGACCAGCACAACTTACGCCTCATGGAACGGACGGAAATTCCATCCTGGGACTCCATGCCGCCCGAATACGCGTCTTTACCATAAGCAGGTAAGACGAGGTGAGTATTGCGTGTGTCGGTAGTAAGCAGTGGATAGAAAGGACGGAGTAATTAGACCATAGCTATCTATCTAGCTCCTGGAGGTCGTAAGTAGCGGCAGTGAGGTAAAATGTACAGGTTAAAAAAAGCCAAAGACGGTGAAATAAGAGGCAGAAGTTAAGGCTATGAAGCTCCCAAACCCAGCAGAGTATCCTAAGAAGATAATCCTGGCAGGTTAAAAGGGAAGAAGTTGTTAAGAAGAAGAAGATGAAGTCGAAAAGATGGAAATGAGGAGGCTCTTCTGGCGCGTCCTCCTCACGCGACGACGTGACGCACCAATCGCGACCTCGCAGAGAGACGCGTCAAACCAAACAAACACGAAGGTCACGTGGCAATCCCCGGCACGTGCCAAGACCGGAGATCGAAACTTCAATCCATTCAAGACTCAAGAAAGCACCAAAAACACCAAAAACACCAAGAAGGAGGTTTTCTTATACCCATACCACGCCATGTCTGCCGAGCCGAAGATTCAGTATGTAGCTTCTCTCCCATCGCGCGATGCCATGAAGCGCAGAACGCGACAACATCATGAATGAACGAAAGCTAACAGACGGAACAGAGAGCTTCTCAACAAGCCCAAGAGCGAGTTAACGTATGTACAACTATTGCAATCTGGGGCAATAACATCCATGGGGCCATGGGAAATTTCCTACATCAAACCACCTCGTTCCCAATACCTAACAACAAGTCAATAGGGAATACGAAGTAGCCCTTGTCGAAGAACATGAATTAACCGCCGGTCCCCTCTCCCTCCTCCAAACCGCAACCCGCACACACACTCAGGTGCTCATTTCCTGCCGGAATAACCGCAAGTTGCTGGCGCGTGTCAAGGCGTTCGATCGACACAGTAATATGGTCCTGGAGAATGTGAAGGAGATGTGGACGGAGAAGCCTAAAGGGAATAAAGGGAAGGGTGTTAATAAGGATCGGTTTGTTAGTAAGATGTATGTTGAATTCTTCGTATTATTATGCTATGATGCCCTTTTGTCGGACTGGCTCTCTGCTTGGGGGAGTGAGTTTGTTTCTTTGCTAACTCGCTGGTTTTGTTTCGATATTTAGGTTTCTTCGAGGCGATTCGGTTATTTTGGTTCTTCTTAGTTGAACGTGCTTCCTTCTTCTTCCTCATCTTTTCTTTACGGAGTTCTTCTATTTTTTTCCATGTCTCTGCTGGTTGCTGGTTTACCCGTTGTGTGCCTCATCACTACCCTCACATATCTTCCTAAATACCTACCTACCGATCGATCAACCGCTTCTTTCCACCTACGCGGATATCATAAAACGATGACCTGATCAATTAACCAATCAATCGAACGATTCATACATTCCTCCTTTCTCACCTTGACCGGACGGGTTGATGGTTGATTGTATGGATACATACGATATGTATCATGAGACGGTATTAGAAACGAGGGCAATTTGTTAAATCGCAGTCACCAGTCAGTGAAATGGTGAGATTCACCTGTTGCATAGGTATCAATAGCCATGCATCAACTAAATAGGTTATGTATAGCATGCTAGGCCCTGACCAAACTACGTAATAGGGCGAATAATGATCAACTACACCCGGGCAGTGAGCACGTACATATGGTTTGAAGTTATGAACAAAACCATCATCATTATTGTTATTGAAAATTTGATATATGGTACCTATGTGTCAATGATTATTATAGACAATCGCTCTAACTTCTCGCCCTAAGCCCTAAAACCACAACTCCAAGACAGTTGAGTAGAGTGTACATGTAACTGCATACATACACGCCCGCGTAGATCGTCTGACGAGACAATGGCATGGAGAATTATAGTAGCAAACTCCATCAAGAGTTGTACAAAATATTGCAAGGAAATGTCGACATCGTGAGGGAAACATAGGACCCAAGATTATTTGCACACTATCATTGGAATCACACCAAGTCATTAGAAGTCAGCATATAACCACGGGTCGCTCAGCAATTCTTTCGCCGTGCTTCGTTCTTCAGGACGCCATTTTATCATTCTTTTCACAAACTCAATGAACATCCGCTTATCTTCACCGTGGATTTTATTAATGACAGTACCGAAGTTGAAGTCCGTTGGTACCATATCAGGGATCTTCAGGGAAGCTGTCAAAAACCATTAGTATCCGACAAAGCAGGAGTACAGACAGGGAGCAGCAAATGTATGAAAGTACCATCCGACTCATAGAAATTAGCGGACCTCCTTCCGCATCCTATCAAGTCCTGTGGCGGAGGTCCTAACAGCGCAGTTATATGCGCGAGATGTTTGATCTCATCCTCTCGGGTGTCGTCACCAAAGGGGAAAAGCGCATTTCCTTCGAGAAGATCCCATAGCTGTCCGCAAATTTAGCTGTCTGTCAAGCGGCTAACACACATTCTAATGTACAGTACGGAAGGCAACATACCATAACCCCCAAACTCCAAATGTCCGCGCTATACGAATACCCTGCATCAATGATGACTTCTGGGGCGCGGTAGATTCCAGCTTGTATGCAACCACTGTTCGATTGATCACCGGAGACTGCGTAGCCAAAATCCGTAACACGGATAACCCCAGCTGGTCTCCGCAGGATCCCATAATTGTTTCGAGAGAGGTAAATAATGCGCCCATCTTCACAAATTTTCTGTGGAAGAGGACGGTAGTACTCATCGCGTGCAGAATCACCCAATATGGGTTCATCTTCGAGTTTAACCATGACGTTATCCGGTTTCAAATCTACATACTATCAGTCAGCCACAAATCTTCAATTGAGGGACCAGTGAGAGACTCTGGCAGATAAGGAAAAAAAAAAAAAAAAAAAAAATTCCCGATGGAAGCATGACACACCAGCGTGTATGACGCGGCACTCTGAATGGAGATAATCCAATGCGTGAAGGACCATCTGAAGTATGATTTTGAGAAGATGAGTCGGTATGACATGTCTGGCAAATCTATTCTGATATAACCAAAGCGGTTCTCGCAAGGGCATCGAGACAAGACAGAGGTGAGTCTTGGAGCCATTTTGCAGCGTAAATGAGTCCAGCAAGTGTCTGATAAACTGCCATCCTTCATGCTGGGGATTTGTCGTATAAATATGGTTTAAGATATCCAATTCAGAATAATCCGCAGTTGAGTCCGCATAATCAAAACTGGCTTTTAGTTTTACGGTGACATACTTGTCATTTAACCAGAGCCACCTGGTTACGTTGATCAGTACGATGAAAGCCCCTATAACACCATAACTTCAGTGAAGAAACATACCGGTTAAGGTCCCTAGCAAGCCAAACAGTTGAGCTTGAACCATGACCGAGTTTCGTAGCAAGCTGATACCGTCCGTCGAGAACATCACCCAACTGAGCGGGATAGAAGCAGGAAGGATCATAATATGGGGTCAATTCCTCCTCAGCAGGCTGGTCGTTGTTGAGACGCGGTGCAATCGCAGATGTCTTTGGCCATGGTCGATGCTTCAGTAGCCGGAATGGGTTCGTAGCTCGATATCGGAGAGCTGCCATTGATGAAAGGATGGGGGAGAGGTAGGAGAGATGGAAGAGTTGGTCATTGGCAGAGACGCAAAGTTACAACTTACAAGTACTCGTGCCTGGATGCTACGCGGGTTTCCAGGCACGAGTACATTAAAACAACTACACGATCAATAACCAGTTAAACTCAACAATTCGCTCGGCCTCTGTTGAAGTTAGAACTGGTTTGTCGTATACGTGTCCTGCAGGCTGCACCATAAACTGCAGTTACCAGCAGGTCATGTGATGCGTGACAGAAGTGCATGCCTCAGGAATTAGGCACTCTCTCACCTAACCCTACCCTCAACCCTACCCCTAGCCTCAACCCTCGCCCTACCCCTAGCCCCACCTTTAGCCCTACCCTTAACCCTAAGACGCTGTTATGTGCTAAGCCCTTAACAAACCGCCAGACTAGTACTCATAATAATAGGGCGAGTAATGATCAACTGCACCTGGGCAGTGGCAGACGGGCAGTGAGCACGTATGTTATGAAGGAAGTTATGAACAAAACCATCATTTTCACAAGACTACATAGGGCTGAGATTGAACCTCGGGCTTCAATCGAAAATCGAAAATCCAACGAAAACCATACGAGATCCCGGACCCCGGCTATCATATCGGGTTCGGCTAGTACGGTCGTCGGTAACGACTTTAACTTAATCGAACTTGACCTTATCGATAGTCGGAGTGTTCAATTGCATGATGCATCTGCAAAGATGTCGGATGCGACGTGATCAACAAGCCACAACCCATGAGCCGCGGATATCAGCACACAGTACACATTGATGTATCAATCGCCGAGGCACGGTTGTCAATAAGCCAGCCTGTACCGTGCATGATCGTATTGACTCGTCTGGTCCATACGTCGTGCTTAGAAATGCGCTTGACAATGATGAATGATCAACCTCGCGGGACCTTGTGCTTCAATGTGTGCTAATGCACACAAACACAGCGGGAGTATCCAATTTCCAAAGGTTCTATTATTAGAACTCTATTGGAAGCTTTGAACTTGAAGACTGTCTATGTACAGTACATTACCGTTGACTTATGCACCAATCCCGTCCATCATGACAGATTGTGCACCACAACATCATTCACGGAGAAGAATGATACCGGTGTGTTGATCAACTGCACATCATCCCAGGACCTCTCAAACCCCGGGTCGACGTACATACATACGGACAATCCGCGAAAACAGATCCTAACCGCAGATGCATCGGAAGGTTTTCGTCTCCATCTTCATCTTCATCTCCATCTTCATCGAACCGTCCCGAGTCTTCCCACCTCACAAGGATACAGATGAAGACGCATGCACCGACAAAGACGGAGGAAAATCATGATAATGAAAAAAGCACGCATCAACCATATCCCCCAAACTGAAATCGTCAATTACCATTCTTATCAGAAAACCCCGAGTCTCTGGATCAATGCCCTCATTCGCCCTCTGGAATCTCAACCGCAGTCGCTCCGCCTCGAGGGGCATACCCATATGAAGTAAATTCTGCGACACGCATTTCCACGCTTGCAGCCAACAGTCGATGTCGATATTACCCATGTGGACAAAGCCCGAGTCCCCCCTTTGAAACTGGAGCTCGAGCTCGTCAATCACCTCATTAAGATCCTGGACGCGCTGTTCCCGGGATGGTGCATACACACGACCCAGATACTCGTACACCTGAAACCCTTCTGTTAAACCACCCAAGACGCCCTGGTGCATCTCGCCGGCGGACAGTTTCATGGCATTCGTCAGATCAGCCAATGCTTGAGTCTGGCGGTCGTGTTTTGCTTTGTCTTGGTGGTATTCTGCTATTCGCGTGTTGAGCTTGTCGAGTTCGATTTGGAACCGGCGGTTGTTTTTAGATTTGATGCGGAGGAGTCGGGCGTGCTCGGCCTCTATGTCGATTGGGGCGGGTTTGGATGGTCGGTACCAGTCGGTGCGCACTGGTGTGTTATCGGTTTTTTGATTGGGACGTATTATGTGTTTTAGGATGTTCTCGCGGGTTGCGAATCCGTGTACCTCTCGTACCCAGATGTCCCATGCCCATTTTCTTGGTGGGTCTAGTTTTATGGGTAGTTGGAATTTGTTGTTACTATTTTCTAGCCCGCAATCAGGCGTACTGAGAGAAGCCGAGTCCATCTTCAGATCTTCTATTCCTGGTCACGTCACCAGTGTATTCTCACTCCAAGTCTTCGACTTGTTGTATAAGCGGCCCGCCGGCCATACTGGCTTTGAAAGAGATATGAAAATCCTCAGACCAAAGACGTTGCGGAGAGAAAATTTAACATAGGTGGCGAGGGTTGACTCTTGAGTTTTGAGGTTTGCCAAATCTCGATCGCGCGGACCAATCGGATTGCAACAATGGAGAGGAGGGCAACGTTTCTTAGGCCCACATTTAGTTGGTAGTATGTACGGTACCATGAACCCGAACTCATAGGTACGCACCCATACGAGGTCAACAATTCAGTGACTCCTTCCCAATAATAAAACATTCTATGAAGTTACCTATGAGCCTCAGCCTCTGCCTTTATCATTGCCCTAAATCCCCGAGCATACCTAGGCCATTATCCATATCCCCGCGGACCCAGAATCCGCGGACTTAGGACTCAGGAGCTGGCTTTAAGGTCCGCGGAGGCACGAGTATGATGTCTGCGGCCTGCCTGACTGACTGGATCTATTGAAATGGCAACTTGGCTTCCCTAACCGATCATATTGAATTATCAAAGTCCAAAGCAACATAATTCTTATAACAATTAAACATTTTGAATTAAGTATTTTGATACCTCAACTACTCCGTACTTGTAGTCCGTACCGAGTCCCATAAACTAACCCTAATTAAAAGAAAATAACAATAACGCCGAAAAGAAAACATCAATGCATATAGACATAACCAACACGCATGCAACGAATCATTGGTCATACGCTCATATCAATCAATCATTCCATATGCAGAGCAGAAATTAACCCATCCCAATTTTTGAACGGTGAGCCAGTCATTCAAAACAAACGAATAGATCCTCATGCAGCCGCTGCCAAACCAGCCAAGAATTCACCAAGTCCATAAGCACCCGGATCAGGGATCTTACCAATCCACTCATCCTGACCGCCAACGTACACTGTTCGGCCCAGCTTGGGCGTCATGTTCTTCGTGTCATCCGCCGACTCCTGCGCGGCCTTGGCAGCGACGCGCGCATCTTTCGTCCGCAGCAGAGTTGTGGCGAACGGGACCAGCGCGTCGATCATGGTTCGGTCGCCGGGCTTGGCGGGGGTGTATTTTGCGAGGGCGGTGAGGGAGTATCCTAGTGCTTTGGACCAGGTGTCGACGGTGACGGTGATAGGGGCGGAGGTGGAGGGGGCTTGTTCGCGGAGACCGTGGGCGAGGGCGTTAAGGAAAATGGCGTAGATGGCGCCTGACGTGCCGTCCATGGTATTTTCGACGACGGTGACGATTTGGTTGACGGCATTGACGACGTCATCGGTGAGCTTGGTGGAGGGGTTTTCGAGGAGGGCGATGACGGCTTCGGCGCCGCGTTTTAGGCCGATACCGCAGTCGCCGTCGCCAACAGTGGTGTCGTAACGGGTGATTTGGGGTTCGGCTGAGATCAAGTGCTTGAGTCCTGGGATGAGGACGTTCTTCAAGACAGTAGGGTCCACTGGAGATTGTTAGCTGACGTCTTGGACAGGAGCTTTGAGAGTAAACCTACATTTTACATTGCTGGGTTGCTCTTCAGCAGGTGTCGTTCTCTTCAGCTCGACAGGTGCGTCTGTTCGCTTCTCCCATGTAGATGGGGAAATAGGAGCGCTGTAACCCACAGCTTCCGCTGGAGCATCGAAAAGTTCCAGCATAGACTTGCCGGCACCAAGACCGGTATCGACGAGTTTGAGGAGGGAAATGCTGAACCCAAGCTGGTTCAGACTAGTCAAGAAAGTCCCCTGAAGGACGCGGACGGGTCTGATCTTGTGGACACGGCTCAATTGCTGATACACTTCATCCGTGATACCGGACAACTCCAAGGTGCTGAGACCGCCCAAGTTGTTGATCAACAAGACAAATTGGTCCTCGGGCTTCCACGACAGATAGGCGCGGTCGGTGTCATTGGTGTCTAGCAACTTGTGTAGCATGTTATCCACGAGTTGGTTGAAGTCGGCCTTGATATGGTGAGACCCCGGCTCGTTATGGATACCCATTCCAACTTCGACCTCGCCTGGCGGGACGGTATCTTCAGCAACTTCTCTCCCAGGAATGTGCACATGCTGCAGGGAAGAGCCGAGAGAGACGAGGTTCTCGTTGGTCAACTTAGCAATGCGGTGAACATCTTCCAAAGAGCCACTATTCTGCGTTAGAAACTAATATCAAAGACGAAGGAAATGAAGAAAAACTCACCCAGCCTCAGCCAAAGCACCGACAATCTTCAATAGCAAAATACCACCAGCAATACCACGACGACCAACCTTGCCACTCTTAGCTCTCCCAACACCAACATCGTCATTTATAGCAAAAAATTCTGTCTTCACACCGGCAGCCCTAAGCTTCTCAGCTGCCATGCCAAAGTTCAGGACATCACCCGTGTAGTTGTTGGGGATGATAAGAACGCCGCTGCCCGTATCAATGCGGTCCATGGCAGCTCTGCGAATCTGCTCTGCGGATGGCGAGGCAAAGATGGTACCAGCTACACTGGCTCTTAGCAAGCCCTTGCCAACGAGACCGGCAAAGGCGGGCTCGTGGCCAGAGCCGCCACCGGAGACGATAGAGACCTTGTTGGACGAGGAGACATCAGGACGACGGAAGATGATCTTGTTTTCAGGGTCGAAAGCTAGAGAGGGGTTTGTGAGGGTGATGGAGTTGAGGGCCTTGGAGACGAGCTGGTCGGGGTTCGAGAAGAAGTGTTTTGCTGCTTCTTGTTAGCGAGGGGTCTATGATGAACGGGGTTGAGGGAGAACGAACTGGTCATGGTGAATGTGGAAGTTCACGTATAGTTGGTGATAAGATATGACGTATGGAGCTATCTGATTGATACCGTGACTCGTCACGGGAGAAGTCACGGGAAGGATAAGCTAGAGGAGAGGAAGAGGGAGGGAAAGGGAGAAGAAGAAGAAAAAAGAGAAGTGTGAAGAAAAGAAAAAAGTTAAAGAGAGATGATGACAGATACTTATACAGGGATCACTCTTTGCGTCACCATTCGAGAAAAATCCCAGGCCATTTTTGCGGGGAAACAGAATGATCAGGTGGCAGGGGGGCTTTCTTGTTTGGTCGTACCGAACCGGGCCATGAGGAATTCACTGAACTTCGACAACCGCGGAGGACGAAATCAAAAAAAAAAAACCAAAAATATGAAGCTTTTGTTGCTCACATGGACATCGACTTCCCGTTCTAGAACTCCGGCCGGAGCAAGCTTAGACCGACCTTGATTTTGACTACTGCCCAATCCGGTTTAGTGGGTTCCACTCTGGAGGATAATCCTCGGTACTTCCATGTTCGGATATCCCGCATGACCCTGGCGTCAGGGGGGGATCTGGGCAAAGACAGTTCTCGTGACCCTTTCTTTTCCTTGGTTGTCGGAAAGGTACGGTGTGGTGTGGTTGGTTAACCGCTATGGTTTGTTGGGAGCCATGGATGTTGGCTTATCTAACCATTTGTAATTCGAACAGTCGAGCTGTAGGTACATACACTACGAAACAGATTCC
>HG983443.1:3045-13064 GCA_900006255.1 Xeromyces bisporus
CGAATGGTAACTTTTATGATCTGGGTTATCTCAGGCTCTCTTCTGTACCGCAAAGCTGGGCCAACATGATGCCCTGTAGATCTGAATATGGCGCGAGCCGCCGGGAAAGGAACAAAATGGGACCCCGGGGAGGAGGCTTTTGCGTCATAAACAGACAGATGTCAAGCAGAAGCGCGGCCTCTGTGCGGGCCATCCTCTGAGCGAAGTCTCTGCGCAGCTGCAGTTGAAGTTCCAACGCCTGGTGTACGGAGTACCGGCGGTGGTGAACCTTACCGCGGGACAATCTGCGAAGAAATATGTGCCCCACACCCGCCTTCAAGGAATTCCGATTCGGGTGAACGAGACTCCGAGTCGGGGAGTATCATAACTCCAACTCCGAGGCATTAATGCAGCTTACTAACGCCGCACAAGGATAAGCGCATAACGTTAATGCTCGACTGTCATAAAAACAACTTCGCTCAACTTATCGACTCAACAACGGGTCTCATGTATTATCGCCTCGTTAAGATCATGCTTTCTCTACTTGGGTGACGCCGATTTATGTCTCATTGGCGACCTCGTTGAGCAGGTTACTATCTAAATATAGACTCTACGGAGCAGACTTCGGTGACTTCACAGTACTTGTACCAGGCTACCAGCAGAGTATTAGTTGACAAGAAGAGTCGACAATCCACAAGCTAGCTGCTATTGATAACGACTACATAGTCGACTACATACTACCCAGCCGGGGCCCGGCTACATCTTATACGCGAATTTCCATTCGCGCAGCACCTCTGAGAGTTGCACGGTGACCGCAGTTTGCAGCGCACTCAAACAGCTCAAAATGGACTCAGGCGACCTGAACGACCCAGACCTCAAAGCTGCAATCGCAGCCTCATTACAGGACTCCCAAGGCGCAGGAGAATATGCCAATTTAAACACCAACGGTCACCAAAAAGACGTTGTTGATTTAACAAATGACTCAGACGACGACGAGCTGGTGGAATATTTCCCCAAATCAAAGTCAGTGATCGGGTCAGAGACAGAGTCCGAAAATGGATCAGACAAGGTTGAAGACGAAGACGAAGACTTAAAGAAGGCGATTAAGCTTTCAATGCAGGGAGAATCGCAGGACCAGCCCGAGTTGCGAAGACCGGTAGATTCGAAGAATGAGGCAGGTGATGCGAAGCCATCTTCAAGTAGCACGAAAGACGCGTCTGCAGCTGCTCAGCAACAATCCCAGCCAGCGGGACTGCTGGGTCTAGACCGAAAACAAATGGAACAGGAACGACTTGCACGCGTGGGAAAGAGAAAAGCCGAGGATAGCGGACCACCATCCGCATCTCAACATGAAACCAAAACACCAAGAACGGGTGCAATTGATCGTCCAAAAGCTGCAGACTCTAGCAAACCGATACCATCGCAATCGGGCTCTAGTCAGACAAAGCAAGAAACACGGACAGTAACACCGTCAACACAGCCAACAATCCAATTCCCAGAGGGCGTAGTGAAGAAGACATGGGCATTCCTCAACGAGCGCAAAGGAGATGACATCAAAATCGAAGAGGTGCTACAAAAGTCTGATCTGGAGCTTGCCGTGCTGAGCTCATTCATGTGGGACATGGACTGGTTATTCTCGAAACTGGATATTCGAAGAACCAGGTTCATCCTGATTATGCAGGCCAAAGAGGAGGCGACGGTGAGTGTTTGGAATATGAACATTTTATCTTCACTACCCTCAGCCAACTATGCTACATGAGGAGCTAACAATGACAAAGAAACGCCAATACGAATCAGAGACGCAAACAATGAGAAATCTACGGTTATGCTTCCCTCCCATGCCCGGGCAAGTGAACTGCATGCACTCAAAACTCATGCTGCTTTTCCGTGCACAATACCTCCGAGTCGTCGTCCCTACTGCCAACCTAATCCCTTACGACTGGGGGGAAGTAGGGGTAATGGAGAATGTCTGTCAGACAAAGTGCCCCCTGATTCATATCATATTCCACTTCCCTTACTGATAATAACAACCCAAACAGAGCGTATTCCTCATCGACCTCCCGAAGAAAAACGACCAAACCTCCGCCGAGAAGTCAAAGACCACATTCTACGACGACCTAGTTTACTTCTTGCGTGCCAGCACTCTGCACGAGAGTGTCATTGCGAAACTGGAGAATTACGATTTTAGCAAAACCACACATATAGCTTTTGTTCATACCATGTGAGTTAAGTTACAATCCTCGTCCACTTTTCTTTTGAATCCCCATAACCCGTGTCTAACTTCAGATATAGAGGTGGAACGCACGAAAACGACGCATGGAGAAGAACAGGATACTGCGGCTTAGGCCGAGCAGTAGACTCACTGGGACTTAAGACGTCAAAGCCACTAAACATCGACTACGTCGTAAGTCAAGCCAAACAACCGATCAACCACGCAAAAACACATATTAAGCAAAGCCACCAGACCTCCTCCATCGGCTCCTTAACAGACGATTTCATCAAAGCAATATACCTCGCCTCACAAGGTAAATATAAACCAAACCAAACACCCCTATCACCCTACCAGACCTCTAACAAAAAACCAACCAGGCGACGACGGCCAAACCGAACTAACCCAGCGAACCCGAACCACCAAACCAAAAACCCAACCCAGAGACCCGGAACAGGAACAGGAACACAAAACCCGCTTCCGCGCATACTTCCCATCCGAATTAACAGTAAAACACAGCCGAGGCGGCCCGATGGCCGCGGGAACGATCTGCTTCCAATCCAAGTGGTACGAGAACGGGAGGTTTCCGCGGCATGTCCTGCGGGAGTGCGTTAGTCGGCGGTCGGGCGTTTTGATGCATAATAAGGTGAGTTAGTTGGTTGGCTTGGCTTGTTCGTCGCTTTGGCTGGCTCTGTCTGGATGGATCATGGCTAGCTTTGCGAGGTTCTTGGTTGAGTGACTACTCGTTAACTGATTGATGTTCTGATTTTTGATGCTTCATAGATCATATTCATCCAACCAGACGAACCCATCACACTCCCAAATAGCAACGCCAAATGCCTCGCGTGGGGATACGTCGGAAGTGCAAATCTATCAGAAAGCGCCTGGTACGTCTATCCACCAGTACTATTCAACGTCCATTTAGGATCCATTAATCCATTAATCCATCAATCCAACCCAACCCAATTCAATTCAATTCACAAATAACAAAACATTGTGACAAATCGACTCATTCATTGTTGAACAAAAACAGGGGCCGCCTCGTCAGAAACACCACCACGAAGACGCCCAAACTGAACTGCCGGAACTGGGAATGCGGCGTGTTGGTGCCGGTTCTTAAGGAGGAGGGTGAGTCGTCGTCGTCTTCGTCGTCGTCGTCTTCGTCGTCGTCGTCTTCGTCGTCGTCGTCTTCGTCGTCGTCGTCTTMGTCGTCGTCGTCTTCGTCGTCGTCGTCTTCGTCGTCGTCGTCTTCGTCGTCGTCGTCTTCGTCGTCGTCGTCTTCGTCGTCGTCGTCGTCGTCGGCGGCGGCGGCATTGGCGGCGGCAGSSRCGGCYGCGTCGGGTGATGGTGATGTGAGTTTGGATGTCTTTCAGGGGACTATTCCCGTGCCGATGCGGGTTCCGGGACGGAGGTATGGAGATGGTGTTAAACCGTGGTATTTTATGGAGAGTATGTAGTCAGTGTCAATAATGCATCAATGGTGCCATCAAATGTATAGGATTCAATGTTGATTATGGTGATATGAGATGCGACCATGCTTGATTAAAACATTGTAGTGATTATTATGTACCTATATCTATTCTATCGATCAAACAATTAGTCTATCTAAATCCACATGCAAGAAAATGAAGTATTATATGAGAAAGCAAAGATGCAACCACCATCCAAACCAACATCAATAAACAAAGAGCACCATAATACTACACCATACCCCGAAACCATATGTAAGTTTTAAAAACCACACCTCACCTCCTCAAAACCAACTTAACCAAGCTCTTCAACCCCTTCTTAACCTTCCCAACAACCATCCCCAAGAACCCAAAGACATAACCAAGCCCAAACGACCACCCCCTAACACGGCACGAATAAACCATGAAGTAAACAAGCATCCAATTGAAAATAACATAGCCCAAGAAGATGCCAAAGCACCTCCACTTGTCGCCATGGTGCACGTTCAGATTCTCCATGTACTCGCTTCCAGTCGCGAACGGGCAGTAGGCGCAGTTGCTAGAGATGTCCGGGTGGTTCGGGCCGGTGCCGGCTAGGTAGCCCACGCCAGCGAGGTCCACGAAGCCCTGAGCGTACTGGGAGCAGGTTTGGTTGGCGGGGGCGGTGAAGTGGGTGGTTTCAGAGGAAGCGCAGTGTACTTCTATGGGAGGGAGGACGCTGGAGAGAATGCCGCGCAGCCAGTAGGTTGTGGGGGCTAGGTAGTACATCCAGTACTTCCAGAAGACGGGGTAGTCGGAGTACGGACGGACGATACCGTTGAAAAGACTGACCATGACGAAGAAGAAGGGGAGGACCTAATTACTTCTTGTTAGTATGTGTGAAAAGAAGAAAACTGAATAGGGACAAAGACAAACTTACATTGGAGATGACAGTGAAAGACGGCGCAAAAGCACAAATCCACTGTCCCCAACTGGCCTGCCAGAGGAAGAACAGCATGCTCATCAAGAACACATATCCCGCCGTGCTAGAGTCCCTCGGGAATCCTACTGGATAGTACCAGAGAAGCCAGTAGACCGTGGCGCCGACAATAGCCGCGGGAATCTCGCAAACGATGTTGGCCGTGGTAAACGCAACCCAACCGTAGATACGACTCGGGTATTCACGGGCTTCCCAAAGGGCGCGATTCATGTAGAACTTGGGCACGGTCGAGTTGACGATAACTGGTGGAAGGAGAATGATGAGGAAGCAGGAGAACATGCGGTCTTGAAGACTGTTAACGGTGGTGGGAAGTTCCCAGAAGGTCTGAGTAGTAAGTTAGCATCAAGCTTCGAACCGACGACCAGAAATACCATGAAAAGGGGGACATACAAATCCGTTGAAAATCCCAATAATCACACTAACGAACAACTTTCCATAATAGTACGACGGATCCCGCCAATACTGCAAAAACAACCTCTTCGAAAGCAACAAGGTCTGCAACCAAACCGGCGCCGCAAACTCGGTTTGCTTCCCAGTCTCGGGTGCAGGCAACTTGCTCCGCTCCTCGCAGATTCGGCCAATCTCGTCCATAACCTCGCGATTTTGCTGGGAGTTCTTCCATTCCTCGTTCCAGTCAATACTAGCCTCGCCACCGCCGGCCTGCTTACCAGATTCGGCTGCCGTCTCGAGAATAAATTCGGCGACGTTTTTCCTGGGTGGGCAGACGACGCCGCGGTCGGCAAAGTACTTGACGACAGTGGAACCGTTGTCGCCGACGGGGCCGAAATAGAAGGTGTTTCCGCCGGGGTTGAGGGCAAGGATCATGTCGAATTGTTGGATGAGCATGGAGGAAGGTTGATGGATCGTGCAAACGATGGCCTGTCCGGCTTGGCAGAGTTTTTTAAGGAAGCGGACGATGGAGAAGGCGGCTTGACTGTCAAGACCGCTGGTGGGTTCGTCAAGGAAGAGCAGCAGGCTTGGCTTGGCGGCTAGTTCGACACCGATGGTGACTCGCTTCTTCTGCTCCACGCTGAGCGACGCGATGAGAGCATCTTGAATATCTTGCAGTTCTAGTAAATCGATAATCCGGTCGACGTAGTCAATCTTCTCCTTGTGTGGAATGGCGTGGTCCTGACGGAGGAGAGCAGAGAACTCGAACGCCTCGCGAATGGTCGACGTCTGATCGTGAAGATCCATCTGTTCACAGAAGCCAGTTCCACGCTGAAAGTCCGTGCCTAAAGGTCGACCGTCAACGAGCATGTCACCCGTCACAACACCCATCTTCTGACGTTGAGCCAAAGTGTTGAGCAGAGTCGTCTTTCCGGCACCCGAAGCACCCATCAGAGCAATCATAATACCGGGTTTGGCGTATCCGCTGACGTTGTTAAGCAACTTTCTAGTCCCATTTCCGTACGGCACAGTGTACTCGATGTTTGACCAGGTGAAAATCCGCTCGCTAGACGAGAGGCTCTCAACGGGTTGTTCGGCATCGGAGGACTTCAGTTCACCTGCAGATAAGGCGGCTTCGTTCTCGGGCTTCTGGACCTTTTCTTCATCGTTGTCATTTCCGCTGCTCTGTTTAGCAATAGCTTTGGAACGCTTGGACCTCTTGAAAACCAGAGCACCACCGCCACCGCGAGCGAAAGACAGAAATTCAGCAGCAATGACAGTAACCAGGAGATACGCAACTCCGTATGCGATGATCACACCGAAATTGCGCCATAGATGATGCCGAGTACTATTCGCATTGGTTAGTATGCCAGATTTGAACATACTTCCAAAGTCCGAAGATCACTTACAATTGGAAAGACACATCAAGATATTTGCTACCGGAAACCACGGTACTATCCACATCAGACCCGGTCAGAGAGCAACTCTGGTGTCCAGGAACCGCACCAGGACCCTGGGGCACAATCTGCGAAGGGTTGCATGTCATGGTCCGATCGGAGAATTCGTTGGTAAGTAATGCTTCGTAAGTGTAGGACAGATAGTTGACGTAGAAAAGCCAGCCGAACCAAATGGACCCATCGATTAAGGATTTTTTGGGAATGACCTGTGATCGTTAGCATTGTTTGGGAGAACACAGTGCAGTGAGGGTACTTACATAACCGACGAACAGGATCAACAGGTTAAGAGCTGGAGCCGTGTTAGTAGATCAGAAGGAAAGATTAAATTAGGAAATGAACTTACCAATCCCAGAAAACCGAACCGCATCATCAATAGATGGTGATAGAGAAGCAAACATCCGGTACAAAGCGGTTGTAGTAATAGTATTAGTATAAACGAAAAGGAAGTAAATCCAAAACTTGGACGCCGTCACATCAAGGCCCAGCATGAAGTAACAAATAATCGAAAACGGTACGGTCATGGCGAACACAACGGGGATGTCCATAACGAGCCTCGCAATAACCACGGCAGACGGACGGTAAAATGCGTAATCCTTGTGCCGGGATATGATGGCTCGACCGGAGACAGCGGGCATAAGTTCGGTAAGTTGAAGCCAACCCAAGAACAGGCAGGAGAAGAACAGGGAACCGCCACGAGAAAATGCACCGGAAGTGTCGAGGGATTGGCCGTAGAATAGGGAAGAGACGATTAGAGCGATGGAAATGATGATGAAGAATTTGGTGTAGATGGAGGTCTTGTCACCCAGAAGTAGCCAGTATTCACGTTGAACGCAAGCGGCTACTTGGCGGATGAAGGAAACGGTGTAGCTGGATTTCTTGGGGACGGTTTTACTCTTGGCTGTGGAAAGTCAGAAATTGGCAATGGATGAAGTAAAAGGGAGATAACTTACATTCAGCCACTGTCCGTTCAAAGCGTCGAGTGTTGGCCTTGTCAGTCTCCTCGAGCTGTCGTTCATAGAGGTGGACATCATCGCAGATGCGTCGATATGTGTCACTGTTTTTGAATACGGCCTCGAGTTCCTCGGGAGTCTTGGGTGTTGAAGCTTCACGACCAGGTTGGAATTGGCGAGCGTTGGGGTCGCAAAGGGAGGTCAAAAAATCGGCAGTTGTGCTGAAAACAGTCAGTTTCCGGGAGAAGAAAGAGAGAGAGAAAGCATGTGCACATACGACTTATCTGGACAATAAAAACCAAGATTCACAAAATACTCCCTAGCCTCAGAGGCAGGACCCTGATAAAGCATCCGGCCAGAATCGATGACCAAGACCTTATCCATCAACTCGTAGATACTCTCACCGGCCTGATAGAGGGTGACAAAAGTGGTACGCTTGCTCACATCGGTCATGATGCGCAGCGACTTAGCATAGTCCAAAGCGGTACTAGCATCCAAGCCACGGGTGGAGTTATCCCAGCAAGCAACAGGCGACTTGGTAGCCAGAGTCTCGGCAATACTGACACGCTTCCTCTCACCACCGGAAACACCACGAACGAACTCGTTGCCAACCAGCGTATTTCTGGTGTGGGTAATGCCGAACATCTTGAGCAGGGCGTCGATGATAATGGGAATGCTCCCCTTCTCGCTCTTCCGGGTCTTGTTCATCAACGAAAAGCGCAAGGTTTGCCACACTGTCAAAGAGGGGAAATGCTGGTCGTCTTCCGGGTTATAGTTGACTTCACCGCGGAAGCGTTTCTTCTGTTCTCCAGCGGGGATGCCACCATACGAAACATCGCCCAGGACGGCGGCATAAGTCTCGGTGTTATTAGCCATGGCCTTGAGAAACGTACTGCAACCAGCACCGGGACGGCCCAGAACGAGCATCATCTCACCCTCACGCACGGTACCGGTAAAGTCATGAATCAAATCGCGAACAGGTGGCGCTCTACCGATACGCAACTGCGGAATAAAACTGCAAATGATCTTGTACAGATCGGGGCCAAAAGTGCCAATGACAGCCTCGGGCAGGGTCCTGACGAAAGAAGCACCGGCCTGGACGCCCTTGATGGTTAAGTTCTTAAAAATCACACCAACGGGCTTGGCTGGTTCACCGGCAGTGGTTCGTCGTTCCAATTTACCACTGGTCAGAAAGTCGACGAGATCGAATCCGTCAGCAGTGTCGTCTTCGTCGTCCAGGGTGTCGTCGTCCTTTTCGTCCAGGGTAGGTCCCTTGTCGTCAGCTTGGACGTGGCCATTGGCGGCAGGTCTGGACGAGGTACGTTGGAGACTGATGCGCGTCAACTCCCGTCTCATTTGGTTGAAATCCTCCATGGCACCGGAGCGGGAGACCGGATCTCCCTGGGACTGCTCACCCCATCGCCCATCGTCGCCACTGTGTTGAGTGTTGGTCACTGACGAGGAGATGGAGCTGGGGGAGGTGGAAGAAGCGGGAGCGTCATGATGGATTCTGTCGGAGGGAGGAAGAGGATGGGGAGAGTTCTCAGACATATGACTGGTATATAGATATAGAGCAGTAACAATATGGAGATATATCAATAGATTAGATGAGATTCGATTAAGGCAAACAAGTTGTATGCCTCAGGTTTCTAGATAATGATCAATTGTAAACACCCAGACGGTCAGCAACAACGAGAGCTTCCGCTGCTTTTAAAGCCTTTCTTGTCTCTCCAAGTTACTCCGACGGCGTTAGGAAGAACAGAAAGGAAAGGAAAAAAGGAAAGGAAAGGAAAAAGAAGAAGAAGATGAGATTTATAATCTTCATCATTTTTCAGGTTATTTTTCTTTTATAGGAAAAAAAAAAAAAAAAAAAAAAATAGAAGGGCAAATGTTAGAACCACAGAGAAGAGCTCGGCGGTGGAACTGCTCCAGAGGAATACGAATACGCGCAAATACGATAGGCATAACCGACTCCGAACTATACATAGTGCGAACCAGGCATAATTGTGATGGACTATGAGCGACTATGAGTCACCTCCAATATTGATCTTACAGCGTACATGTACCGCGCAACTACTACTGCGCATCGAAGCTGCATAGTGATTCCATCTTTCAAACTATGCAGGTGCTTATTATTAGAGATATGGAGTGCATACGGATGGAGATGTTATCACCGCTATGTCAGTGTTTGCCTGCTTCGGTGATATCGGATTTTTGATATACGATTTTGATACGAACTGATACGAACTGATACGACGCAAATACGACCTCTAGCCGTAATTATAAATCGGAATTCCGACTTGATTACTGTAACTTTACCAAACTAACCTCCGACTCGGGCTCTCGGGCAATTTTCTGGCGCATTTGTAATCCCCGTTTGGAATGAATTTAATGAACTATAACTAAGACGGCAGGAAGAACTTAACGCAAATAGAGTTCTTAGATTGACGCTAAAGTGAAACTTATCTTTTTTTTTTTTTTTTTTTTTTTTAAAACTAGTGCGAAGTGAAAAATCCCTTTTTATAGCCGCGCGCTTTGCTACATTAGATAAGGAGGATGGCGAAACCACCGAACGTTCCATCAGATTCCAGTCGATTCCGTCATATT
>HG983444.1:0-12205 GCA_900006255.1 Xeromyces bisporus
CTCTGTCGGCGGCCTCTTTAGGGAGGAATGGCTTTGCGGCGTTTTTGCCCTTGGCGTCAAAGCCGATGTTCAAGAATATAGGATATGGATGGGCTGGGTCGTTGCTGGGGTTCGTGGGGGCGGCATTGTCGGTCGTGCCTTGCGTGCTGATATGGAAGGGGAAGGCGATTCGGTCACGTAGTCCTTTTATGAAGGAGTCGCCATGGGTAGCTGCAATATACATAGTAAATAATGTAGGTACTGTACATAGGTACAAATCACAAATAATGCGGTAATGTCTAAAATGACTTCCCGCGTTTGCTATTCTGCCTACCCTGATTTTCCCTTACTTTTTTGTTCTTTTTGAATATCCCGGAATCCCAACCCAAACACCTAACCCTACCCACCCTAATCCTAACGCCTAACCTAAACGACCCTGACCCTAACACCACACCCAATGATAATCCGTCATAATTATAAAAGTGGGTTTATAATAATAATAGCAGAGCAAAAGAAAAAAGAAAGGTTGATTGAAAAATATTTTACTCGAAGAGGTGCTACCCGGGATCGAACCGGGGTCGGGTGATGGACCATTTCAGAGTCACCAGTCATAACCACTAGACCATAGCACCGCTTTTTCTTTGAAAATTTGATCCCCAATGAGATATCAGCCCTACAGCGACATCCGCCCTTTCAACATAACCCTAAAGTATAACCAATAATGAGTTACTCTGTACATCATAGTATGTTTATACGTACTTCGAAGAGTTCTTTATACCTTGACTTTTACGTGAGTATTTAAGCATCAATTAGCTAGCTTTCTTTGGCTTGTAGCTACATAGTTTGTAACCTTGTTGTAAACATAGATATCCAGTTCTCTGGCCAAGGGGTCGGACATAAACCTTGAGAGAAGGTTCAACCTCGAACAATAATAGTGAGCACTAGCGCTAATAGCCCTAATGCTGACATTCTCAACGTTACAATTTTACAGTGCCCAGGTGCCAATATTGCTAGCTCCGCACACCCATCCAATCAATCGTGTTTCCAAGACCAGGTGGCAGAGATTGGCGCTTGTCGGAACGCTGATGACCATTGGCGAGGAAATACGCCCTCGTGTTTATATAACTGCTGTCAGGGGCAAATATAAAAAAATTCGCCGTTAAATATTTTTACTTTACCAACAATAACCTACTACAGTCCGCCACCAAGAATGGTCTCCTTTTGGACCGCATTTCCCTGTCTACTTGCTTGGATTTCAAGCACGTCTGCTCTGACTGCATTTAATGGGTCTACCTGTTATACTGATCTAGCGAATTGCGGTCATAATGATACCGTGGATTCTGATCTTGTTTGCAGCGACGCGGCGTACAAAAACACGCCGCAAGGAAAACGAATGAAACAATGCATCCTTTGTGAAAGTAATCCGACACCGGACGGCTCGCCAACGAACAATAATAATTACTATCTACTATGTACTTGCAATCTCTCACTCTTCGTCTTCTTCCTTACTAAGAAAGTGCTACTATGCAACTTTGAATGAAGTCGGTGGCTAATATGCAGAGTTACATATACAACGAGCCCTACATACTATACCGACAGTCAACGAAAAATATACCATACAGAGTTGCCTTATATATGCTGGTGGCGGCAAGCCCGCAGAAGCCTTGAAGGATTGCGACACTTTGTGCAATCCCGTGAAAGGTCTTTTGGCACGGCCATGGGGCGATGTTGGGAAGGACTACAACTACTGCACATATAACGGCGGGAACTTCACGGCAGACATTGACGATTGCGCGAGCTGTTTCGAGAAACACGAAGATACGACGATTTTGTCGAATTGTATGTTTTTTGGCAAAATGCGCTTGCCCAAGCCCTAAGGGTCCTTGTACTTACGTTAAAATGCTAATAACCTTCGCCCTCACCAACGCTAACGCTACTACTAGTCATGAGAACCATGCAAACGGCCTGCCGAAAAAAGCCAAATTATACAACCACCGGTATTGACGTCCTCAACCTCCGTGAATTACCGAGCGCGGGTTCTTCGTCAAGTGCGGGTTCGTCAGGCTCAGGGCTCTCTTCTGGCGCTAAAGTCGGTATTGGTGTTGGCGTTGGCGTAGGTGTTGGTGGTGCTCTGGTTGTCGCCCTCCTCGCCGCATGGTTTTTCATCAATCGCAAGCGAAAGAACGCTCAGGATACGGCAACTGGTACCACTACTATTACCGAGCAGCAAGCGTTTATGCCACCGATTTCGGAGCTTGAGCAACAGAAGCAACAACATCATGATATTACCCATGAGCTACCAGTGATGGCTGACAGTCCAGCCGAGGTTCAGGGTAGTGAGAAGTTGAAGCAGGGGACAATGGGAACACAACGGTCTGAGTTGCCGTGAATACGTGAGACTCAGGAGAGGAGAAGGTATAAAACTGCTCTGTTATATTAGCACATGCCCTTACAGTTGAAGAATTTCAATATGTTCTTGTGTTGATTCTATCCCCCAAAATGATTAAGCATCGGGCATCTACTACAGCATATCCTTTGCATGACATAATATTCCGGCAGGCTAAGATAGAGCATCATGGTCAAGCTTGGAAGAGCAGGCTGAGCAGCGACGAAACGAAAGACAAGATAGATCTCTGTCAATTCGGAAGATTTTCATGGTTAAACGTCGGAAACTTTTCACAGCTTATATTTACTAGGGGTCGGCAACGAATAAGGATTTGCCTATTCGTATTCGCTAAAATTCCTTGATGATTATTCGTTATTCGTGAGGATCCTCAGAGGGGTTATTCGAATTCGTATTCGTTAGTATTCGTTGATTGGTAGGTAGAAATCTCCCGCAGGGCCGCACGATGGTCTGCAAAAACCATGAGACGTCTGATGTTGCTTCGAGATAGTTATTTGTCTGAAGAAGGGTCTGCTGCTTGATTTATATATACTCGTGCCAGACGCACCCGCGTAGGTGCGTCTGGCACGAGTAGGTATATAGTCTGAACCTCCATGAACCAGCCCAGCCTCCACGAACCAGCTTCCATGAACCAGTTACCAGGAACCAGCGTCCACGAACCTACCTACATATCTAACCTAAGCGGATCAAACGAATAATTAAACGAATAACAAGACCTTTATTCGTTAACGTATTACTAAGCAGGCTGGGCGGGTTTTATTCGTTAACTTAACGAATAATCCGTTGATATTCGTTGGATTCGTACTCGTTGCCGACCCCTAATATTTACAGAGGACTTTTTCGGATACAAGCTCATTATCATAACAAGATGTTTGGAACGATGGGATATTATAGTTGAAGTCGTTGAAGTCGGGCCGTCCGAGTCCGCCCCAGACTTAAATATTAAAAGCCCTGACCCTAACACCTTATTTCTGGGACCCACTTTGTGGCGTACCTATGCTGAGATATCATAACCCTAACCCCAGCTTCATACTCCCGTAGATGCAGGTCACGCATGCAGGCTTGCGGCCATTCTGACACCACATCGTAGAAGACAATTCACACGGAACGTTTCTCAACCTGCGAATAATAATAATTATAAGCTAATAATCTTACACGTAGTTGAGACGGTTACTGAAGACCATAATTTGCTGGTGACGGTGACTACGTTGCGCTCCATAGTAATCATTTCAAATCTTAGATACCTCGTAGCTCATCGGCCAGACTATGCTCATGAAGTTCTGTAAAAGAAGCTGATTTAAATGGCCGCCTTGAGGGCTTTAAATGCATCACCACTGCCACCCAAATACCGCTCCTCGGCGGTCTTCCAGTTGATAACCGACCAGATGTTGTCGACGTAAGCCCCCTTGCCGTTGAGGTACTATAACAAACGATGTCAGCTTATACTCCAACGACAACACAAAAAAATATGACAACCACATACCTGCAAATAATAAGCGTGCTCCCACATATCAATACCAATGATAGGAACCTCATCCTTCCCCACGATATCCTGATCCTTAGTCGTCACCAGCGCCAACGGACCATTCGCACCCAACCGCACGAGCCAGCCCCATCCACTTCCCTGGATGGCCAGTAAGATGCTGTTGAAGTTCTGCTGGAACGCCTTCAAATCACCCCACTGCTTCTTGATGGTGTCTAGAAGCTGAGGGGCGGCAGAGGGCGAGGCCTCGGGGCTGTTGGCCGGGGTTAGGTTGGTCCAGAAGAGGGAGTGGTTGATGTGGCCTCCGCCGTTGAACTTGATGGCTGATTGCTGGGCGACGACAACGGGGAGGTCAGAGGTCTTGGAGGCCTCGGCGTGGGTTTGTAGGGCTTTGTTCAGGTTTGCCACGTAGGTGTTGTGGTGCTTGCCGTGATGGAGCTCCATGATGGTGGAGGAGATGGCGGGCTCCAGGGCCTGGTAGAGAATTACTAATTTGCTCACTCGGCATTCATCGCTTTTAGACGCTAGCAGGGAGTGGGATGGTCACTTACATTGTAGGCGTACGGAAGGGGAGGGAGGGAGTAGGTTTGAGCCATTTTGGAGGGGATTAACGGTACCGACTGGGATGATCTGGTGTGAAACGCGCGGTATGTGCTTGGCCAGAAGGAAAAAAAGGGAAACGAAGAGGGAGCCGGGTTATATACGGACTCGGAGTACCCCGCAGACAATGAGCACCTTGGGAGGTGAAAATCTGCTCACAAGGTGGGGATGTGCATCATTTCGCCGGCGCAGAAATGCGCGGGTTTCGACGATGCAGGGAAACGGACGGGACCTGCGCCATTTGTGGTATCCAGGTGGTTTCGCCGCTGGGGCAGGTGTCGTTGATATAAAGCATCCTCCCAGTCCAAGATACCCCGGGCGTAGATTCTCCAAAGTAACCAGCATTGAAGCATTGAAGAAACAAGCCCAACTTCCATCATGTGCAACGGATTCTCTACGAGAGCCTCCCAAGGGGGAGCCATCGCTATCCTTAAACCCAGCGAGAACATGCCCGGGACCGACTACCACATCACCCTGCAAGAAACGACCACCCCCGGCAATCACCTAACAGGACAAATCCAAAAACAAGATAGTGACGTCCGTTCCCAAGATCTCAAATCCTGCTGGCTCGAGATTCAGTAAGTTATAGTAACCACCCCGAGTTCACCCTTCCTGCATACGGTGGCCGCTTGAAGCTAAACGACAACCACGTCAGTCCTGATGGGGACCTCATTCCCTCGTCATATCGAGATTCACTCCCTGTCCTACACCGGCTCCCCCTGAGCAGATTGATGTGGCAGGATCGCTCGTCATCGAGCAGCGCAGGGACGGCGGTTCTGGACCCATTGGTTGAGAGTCGTGGAGCAAATCACGGAATCAACCTGACCGTTGGTGACGACGGGGTGATTGGGCGAAGGATGTCGATGGTCGACGGGAAAAGTGGGAGCAGGCTCGCTGAGGGGGTTATTGGGTGGAATTGAATTACTGCGCTGTGCGCATGAATGAGCATATTACTCAGCGTCCTTTTTGAGATTCGACAGGTGGATGCCTCTGTACTTCCGTATCGCAGTAGAGCATCAACCTGGTCGTCGCTTCGACTTGTGTTATTTTCTGTTGTGTTACCGGAGCGTATTTGCGGGGATTTTTAAGCTTAATCCGGGAGTTGGTTGTTTTCTTTTTTGGGGATTTTTGGTCTGTCACGTGTTCCTAGTTCAGCAACTTACTCAGAAACTACCACAACTTCATCAAGAGGCTCCGTTCCAGCCATTTGACTCTTATTGATAACACATAAAAGGTATAGCAACGCTGCCGTCGCTGCAGTAAACATGGGCGTCCGAATGAGTTTGTTCGACACAGGAGCTTTTCGAAAGACACCTGTGGTTCCTTGAGGACCCTGCGGTGCATCACGGTTGTCACTTCAAGACCACGATCGCGTATGACACAACCTTCTATTCTGCATAAGCCATCCCTTATCGCCGACAGGACTGGTCCGGTTCGTCGTCTACGATACAAGAAATACATACCATGGGCGCAACAGACATCTGGTTTGGGCTATAACAATTCAATAACAAGACCCGGGTGGACGAACTCAACGGTCTCCGTGATCGGTTACAAGACGCAGCGCCTGAACTCTGGAAGCTGTCGTCCAGTCTTACTGCAGCTTCAGCAGAGTTCAGGAGTTACAGTCCGTAACCGATTACAAAAACCGATGAGCTCGAGCACCATAGTCCACCCGAGTCTCGCAAATGAATTTCCCAAACGCGATATTTCTGTATCATAGTACATGAGATCCTGCCGTAGACGACTAACAAAACAGCAGTACTTGTCATCTGGATGTTGGTGGAGAATTCCTGACCACAGACAGGTTGATGGGCCAATTGAGGGATAGCGAACGAACTGTTGTTACACGTATGACTTGTTCTGTCATTGGGCATATGCGGTCTCCCAGAAAGGTTTCAGACAGGTGCCAGATTGATACTGCAATTTGTAATGTTGTCCGGCCTTAATTCTCATATCTTCACATATAAGGCAACTCAGGAAAGACAGTTCTGGCCCCAGCAAAAACGGAAGAGTAAGGTGTCAGCAATGTAAGCTCCGAAGCTACATAACAGCAACGACTTACATTGTACATAGAGAATTTGGCAAAAAGCGAACCAATAGGACTTGATTCTCATGCAGTCGCGCGGACACTGGATCGTGGAGGCAACACATCCTGAGGCTGCCCAGCGTATTTTCTTTGATGAAACCGAAGCGACAGACAGGCTAGACTTCCAACGCCCTCTAGGCTTCCAACTAAGGAGATTGAGAATCATATCTTATCCTATTCTCGAAAATGAGGGGACCGTCAGCGGAACATACAACGTCATCGAACTCTAACCATTTCCCCTATACATTTCGGCCAAAAAGAACGAGCCCAGGCCTCAGTGACACAACCGGTATAATTGGCTGGGTTGATTCATGAAGAAAATCTGGGTTGGAGCAGTTGGAAGCACGAACTGTGCTCGACTATCAGAAATTCCCTGAATCGTTTGATTGGCAGCCGCTGCTCTTTCCAAAAGAAAAGCTCGCGCAATGCGGTCATTCGATGCACGAGTCATAGCGATGTGTTATACAGCATGCTTTCATGCCTGGCGAAATCAATACATCCCACGAGGAAAAGAGACGTGTAGCTTTCCTGCGCCAAGTTGACTGGTATTTGGATGTGCCCTTCATCAAAATTACCCTTTAGAGATTGCCATGGCATCAGCTGCAGGAGTCTTCGACAGCGAATACTCTAACCGCGCGATAACCCGGAGCAAGAAACCAAACGGGCTGATACCATATCGATTCAACAAACATCCTTGCAATGTGCACTTCCAATTCGTGGACGTAGGAAGTGTAACTACGCCTATCTTTCCTGCTACATGACTTGGTTAATACAACGTAATGCGCTGGCGTCTCCTTCATAGGTGTTGTTCTATACAATGGTCTCGACAACCTCCGTGGAGTATCAAACAGTTGGTTCGAAATCGACAGATTAGACGGACTTTTCCATTCAATCAGGTAAAAAGTCTAATACAGCCAGACGCATAGTCTGTTCGTTTCGAACCAGCTATCCGATATTCCACGATCATTGGCAAGACGACTGTGTAAAACAACACTTATGAGGGAGACGACAACGCATTAGTTTGCGTCGACCGGGTCATGTAGCAGGATAGATTAGCGCAGTTAGAAGCCGCTGTGACTCATGCATCGAATGACTGGATTGCGAGCTCCTCTTCTTAGAAGAGATCACGAGTGTTATTTGTGATTCAGAAAAATTCTGGTTTATGTTGAGCGCATTTCAAGTTTCCAATTTTCAACCCAGATCAATGGTGGCACACCATAAAATAAACTCTACTCGTGAAACCCGCGTAGGTGAGTCTGGCACGAGTATCACTTCCACGACGTCAATCGGTTCGCCAGTGAAACATTCCTGGGATGGATAGCAGCCAATTATCAACCATATGATTGTGTGGCCTCTGTTCGTTCACTCGAACGAAATAATATAGCCGAAAGAAACCCCTTCCTAGATACCGTATACCAAGTAAACCGGTTCGGCAAAGTTGTCTGGTAAAGCCGTGTCGTCCAGAAAGGTTTGCTCAATCGCAATTGTAGATTCCGGTGACGGTTGGTTCCCTTCTTCTCAAAGATAGGATTTGAGTCATGACTCGGACAGCTATTTTTCTTACCTGGAGGCCGGAACTGTTAGGAATCCAGCCAGTCAGTCGCTTCATCCTCAGAGAAACGAGGGACTGAGGACCAAGTCCTGTTGGTTCTCCTCGGGACACGGCGATTCGGTCGAGAATTGCCTGCGGGCCAAGTCTGCGGCTTAGAGATCAATCGTTAGTACGCATTCCGTTTCCGAGGCAAGGCTCACCGGTAATGGCGGAAATCTAGTTGACTCGTCCATGGAGGGTTTGGTGACAAGCAGCTTGGAAGTTGTCTCAATTTTGACTCCTCGCTGTGGCAACTCGGAAGGTTTCTGCGGCCGAGAAGATTTCTGGTTTCGGTGGATACTGCCGAATCTATTGTTGACCGCCTGAGCTTCTGGACTTTTCACCTCAGACTAAGCTCAGTGCCTCAGTGCCTCTTTAGGTATGATCTTATCATACACAGAGAGCGCCTACTTCAAATTTCGGCACTCAACTGATTACACCCATGCTATTGATTATACGTATGCTTTTTGCATAGGCAAGGTGATATGCTGGCTTGCCAGATGCAAGGACCGTTGAAGGACATATTTGGACCCCAGATTCTCACGATAATCATAGGCTCGTCCGTTTCTCCCGGATTATGAGAAACGACAGTGAAGGGCATTCAACAGTAGGCGTTGAAGCACGCTTATTGGACATGCCGTTACCCAAATTTGATGTTAGTAACGCCGTTCAACCGCCTACGATACAACACGAAATAAGGAGCATCAAGCCGGCGAAGACGACGAGATTGGTGGCAGATCGACTATGCGGTCCAGTGATTTGGAAGCCTACTGCTTTTATTGCTTCATCCTGACTGGTTACTCGGTTACTCCAACCACCAATGCAGACAATGACTGAATCAACAGAAACCCGCGCCGTCATTCGATCATACGGACCTGATGTTGAATGCGAAAACCTCACTCGGGAGAGCATAGTCTTGCAGACAGTGTCTATCTTTGTTAAGGAAGTTATCAACAGTTGAGCTCTTCTCAGATCAAACTGGGCGATTCCAGTGCCCCGGTCCAGAGACAAGACCTTCAGTGCAAGATTGTGTATTCGGCTCTTGCTCACAACCAATGGACTTCTCTTGCAAGATAAACACTACCTGCAAGTTTATGTCCTTTGCAGATGTTTGCAAACAAAACCGGGTTCCTATGTTTGAAATGACGCATAGCTCTCGGTTGACCATATGAGACTTATGAAGTGAAGCCTCGTTTGCATCCGGTGGGTGGATTCCCGTTGGAATGACCGACTCAAACGACCTTGTTATGCCTTCTCAAAACCATCTGATTAGGACTAGACAGTGCTGTGAAGAACACTGCATACAATGAAGTTGGCCCTAAGCTATGGTTGCGATGATTAGTCATGACTTAATCAGTCCAGCATAAAAAATCTAAAAAGGATCCTATCTTGAACAACAAAAAAAAGAAACAAATAAACACCCTTCTTTCTGTCGTTTCTGAACCCTCATCGGCGCGGATTCTTCCTCGCAAGTAAAGGCCATGCATGCAGCCATGCACTGAGGGAAGAGAGTACATAATTTCTAAGCCACTAAAATTCCAACATGACTGAAGATCGTATTAAACACGCAGATCGCACTGTTCACTTTCCTCTTCCAGAGTTAGTCTTCATTTCAACTTTATGAGCCTCCACCTCAGTGTGTTTTGGCCGGCGTTGCCCGGCTGTCTCCTGCATTTTTCCATCTCTTCATCCTCTTCCTAAACGACTTAATGTAAACGAAAGAGATCTCTCTGGCTAATCCTCTTGGTTGGTCTCGACATGATTCGCTCATGCAGAGGCCTCTGTTCTCTCCACCTAACACTATGGACGGGGTTGGCTCTTACATGCGCCGCCGTCATCTACGCCATGTGGTTTGCAATGAACTCCGATCGTGATAATGTGCCCCAAGTCTTCACCCAACTCATACCAGCCGGCCACTGTACCTGCCAGACGTCGACTTCCTTCCAATGCGCCGACTGCCTCACCTGCCTGAAGGGTGAGAACCACGCCGTCAGCAACGCAACCGCGAAACCCCATTCGGAATGGCACTTCGAGTACGGCCGAGACGGCCGCAATCTGGGTCTGGGGAGGAGTCAGTGTCAGGCGTCGTTCCCAGGGCTTTTCCAGGATATTCGTCGCGCAACTGAATATTGGAAGACGGCTCGAGGGGGCATATCACGCGAGGATCTCGATGCGACGCCTCTCGAAAACGGCATGGCGCGTGCTAGAATTGATAAAGGGGAGCTATATGTGGTTGCTGTTCGAGCAAAGGGGGAGGATCACAGGCGCAAGATCGTGGCTATGCTAGCGTCCATGTATCGCGCGCTTTCTGCGTCGCCGGAGCGAACATCGCATGGACCGATTGAGTTCATGTTCTCCGTGGAAGATCGTGTGGATGATGTGAACGGGGTTGGGCATCCCATTTGGGCCCTCTCGAGGAAAGCATCTGAGGAGTCGGTATGGTTGATTCCAGATTTCGGGTACTGGGCCTGGGGCCATTTGAGCAATAGTATCGGGCCGTATAACCAGGCTGTTAATCGGGTCGTGGCTACGGAATCGTCGTTGCCGTTTGCGAATAAAGAGAAGAAGTTGGTTTGGCGGGGTAAATTAAGCTTCGCGCCAAAGTTGCGACGTGCCTTAATGGATGTTGCTCGAGACCAGCCGTGGGGCGACGTGAAGGAATTGGACTGGGGGCGGAAGGCCAACTACCTTTCCATGGAGGATCATTGCCGATATATGTTTATTGCTCATGTAGAAGGTACATTCATTCTGCCATACATTTTCGGATCAGAGACTAACCATGAGCCTAATTCAGGTCGTTCGTATTCCGCCTCTCTCAAATACCGACAAGCATGTCGTTCCGTCGTAATTGCGCACAAACTCCAACACATCCAACACCACCACTACCTCCTCGTCTCATCCGGACCGGAACAAAACTACGTCGAAGTCGAAAGGGACTTTTCAGACCTCCCCAGAACCATCAACTGGCTTCTAGAGAACCCCCACGTGGCCGAGAGCATCGCCAACAACAACGTCCAAACCTTTCGAGAACGATACCTCACCCAAGCCGCGGACGCGTGCTATTGGAGAGCCCTCTGGGATGGATGGGCGGAGGCTTCTTCCACCTCCCCATCTTCCTCGTCTAATGTTACTAGCTCGACTGATGCTCCTCGCGGTTTACGCTACGAATCTTTCCTGCTGCTGGATAGCAGGGAGATGTTGCAGTTTACCTTTTCCACGGAGTCCTAATTATCAACTTACATAAACTTATTTGACGATACATACGAGCCCTTGCAAGGGTCGGGATCACGATGTACAGGGCGGAGGATGCTCGCTTTCATACATATCATCATTTGGTGTTATTTTAATCATAATTATATACCCGTATATATTTATTGTTAATAGCAGCATGATGCCACGAGTTTCAAGAAGGAATATCTATATTTAAACATGGACTAAGTCTATATATGCATTAACTCCCTAAGATCCTGAGAGACAAAGGCAGGCTGACTCTGACACATGACATCCATGCCATCAACTCGAGATCAGTCTGAACTGACGGATCAAATTCGCATACAACAAAGAGAACCAAGTCCATGGTACGACGTACAGAACCACAGATCTACTGAGCATTGAGTGCGAGTCACCACTCAAGCTTCTTAACATGCTACTCTCATCCTGGCTCTCATGTGGTCTCGATCCGAGCATAACTTACTAGGACTAGGGTTGGATACTTATGACCTTCGAACGAAGTACCAGACGTATACATAAAAGCCTACGGATTATGATAGTTACAAACAGAAGACCAAAGACCTCGTGTCATCGTCCGAGTCGTCCCTCCACGCAAGTGTTTGCCCGAAGTTGAACTTGAACTTGTAACACGACAGCGCAGATACCGAGGTTGACAGGGCAGTGACGCCCCGCAAGGCTGCAGTGCATTGTTGCATCTGATATAAAGAAAGAACTTGACCMAAAAAAAAAAAAAAAAAAAAAAAAAAAAAAAAAAAGGCGCACCGCGCCCTGTCCCGGATAAAGAGAAGAGAAGAGAAAGGAACCAACTCCCGTACGGATTCCGGAGGAGTA
>HG983447.1:0-10609 GCA_900006255.1 Xeromyces bisporus
CTCCAAGCAATTTGATCAGATAATCAGCAAAACAGGTATTGTAATGTGTCGTATGGTACAATACATGACCGCATGGTTTTCGCAGCGCTCGTCCAACAAAAGAACTCTCTCCCTTTCCTTTTTCCTTTTCTTCTTCGCCTTCAATTCAACTTCTCTCTTTCTCTCTTTCTTTCTTTCTTCATTTCTACTACCAAGTGAGGAGGCTATTATTTTTGCGCTTCATTGTTGCTATTGTTATCGTTCCGTTCGTTTCGTTGTCCCCAACCGAATCCACGATTTACAGTACATACACTTCGCTACTACCACGTTTCCTGCTAAACCTTCATCCGACATCATTAATGCGTTGAGCAATCCAGTCGCTGGATGCCTTTCTGACTTTCCCTGACGACCACATTCGCTTGTGGTTGTTACAGTCTATTCCGCGCACAGAAAAAGAAGAGAAATTCGTCCTTTACCGCAGCATTACGCCGTTTCCGGGCTTTACCTCCCGTCGCATCCCTGGGTTCTCCATAACCACAAAACCAACCAACCAACCAACCAACCAAACCATGGACTCCGTGCTCTGGGCTTTGGACGTTATGGTCCGTTGGATCCGATTAAAGATTTACCAATACGAAGTTACTCTTGCTATTTATATGCTTACTCCTACTGAGAAGTTTATTTTCAGTATGTTTCAGCTCTGTTTTTGCGTTGCTGGCTTTTATCCGGTAATAATGGATCGCTTATTGTTTTAGATTTCCTACTCCTCTCCCTCGTGACGCTGTCCCTTACCGGTGCATACATCTACCTGCCTGATCACGCCAAGTCGGTATACGACCATCTGTACTATTACTTCGTCGGTGAGCGTGCGTTTATAGCGTCCCGTATTCCTCTCGTCAGCTCCGGGCTCGAGGGCGGCACGCAGACGTTGGAAGATATGTACGAGACGGCAAGGGCCGCGGCCACAACCATCATGAGACGAATTGCATGAGTTGGATGAGTTTATGTTGTTTGTCTATATATATTTCTGTCGATATGCTGTGGATATGCTGCGTTCTCGTGATGCATTGCATTGCACTGCTCATATGAATTGAAGGAGCCGGATTGGAGATATCATACTCGTTTTGGAACGCTCCTACATACATACATACACACATTCTACTGTACAGACTGCATCGTACAGTTTCCGCGTACATATGCGACTTCTGTTTTATGCGCTGGCGCAGTTGGGCTGGGAAGATAAGATGCGTGCGGCTCTTACCAATCTTTTGAAGTCGACGGCGTTCGATAAGAGGTTTGGTTCGGACTCGGAGATGGGGATTGGCGCATCCTGGAGGTGTTTGTTATATATATTTCGCTAATTGTTTCGGTTCATCTTTGTGGTTATGTATAGAGATTTGTTGCAGATGCTTCGGATAGAATACCCTGGAATTGAGAGTCTATTTTCATTAAGGCCTGTGCATTATTGTTCTCGAATTTGTCAACCAGTTAACTCCTGTGACACCAAACCCGGACGCTAGAAAGAGCAGAGTATTGTACAAACATGCAACCATCCTCCGTAGCACAACAAGCCGTGTCACGGCTGGCATATGTCCCGTACCGCGACTTGACAGTAGTGCTCGTTCTTGTGCAGCTGGCGTGCTCATACCATTTGATAACACCCAATTACTCCTCCCCGTGAGTAAACGCCATTCCCTTCTCATTCCTTCCTTTCCTTGCATTGCACCAAACCAATCCATTCCAACATAGCATATACAACCTGACCACCCCCAATCTCACTCCGCAACCCCCTGCATCTGCGCCTGAGTTTGCCCACCACCACTCTCCCCCCCTTGCCTCTCCATCTCCACCCTCCTCCTCTCCCTCCTCAGCGCACTAACCTTCCGCATCCTCGCAATCTCATTATCAATCTCCTCCTTCTCGAGCGGGATCTTATGCGACTGCTCCGCGGACGGCCAGAACCCGGCCACGTGGAATCGATCGTCGAGGTTCGTGCCGAAATAGTACATCCAGCCGATCGGGAAGAGGATGTATGTGCCGAACTGGTGGGTGAGGGTGTTGGTTATTCTTGTTCTGGTTGTGGTTTTGGTTGTGGTTGGGAGTTACCTTAAATACTTCGAGGTTGCCGCCTTGGAGTTTGCGGAGGATGAATGACATTTTGGTTGTTCGGTTCGGCTTTTATGTCTGTCAGGTACAAGGAGCGGTTGTGCTGGGATTGTTCGGATTGTGGGTGTGATTGTGGTGAGATGCGATTTTACCTCTTTTCCTCTTTCTCTTTTTGTTCTCTGACGATTTCAGTCCAGAATTAGATATATCAATGGAATGAGTTATGATGTCCGAACAAGAGAACGAAATAATTCAAGTTTCCATCGGAGGTTCGATGATTCTCCGAGGTTGCAAACTACACAAACATGATTACTAGACAGGGTCATGTGATAACTTTTATCTTATCGTCTCGATAAGACTCGGCTTATCCTTATCAGTATCGGCGGCCGGGAATCATATCAAACTCCGAATGCGGAAATGCCTCGGTTCCCCGCAAACTCGGCAGAAGAACATCACGGACTCGCAATAAATAATAGAACTCAACAGCCCGGTCGAGACTTCATATTTTTCTTGACCTTTTTGTGAAGGAGAATACAGTAGCATTCTCTTCTCTAACCATACCGTCCCCATGGCGAGCACCGACCAGGTCAACCTCACCTACCAAGGCCGAGTAGCCATCATCACCCTCAACCGGCCCGAGAAGCTCAATGCCCTGACCTTGGGCGATTACTATCGCATCAGCGAATGCCTCAAGGAAGTCGCGGAAGAAGATGACATTGTCATCACCGTGATAACAGGCAAGGGACGATACTTTTCAGCGTGAGGACCACCATACAACTTCCGAAGGGCCACCGGAGACACTCAAAACCACGTTGACCCCTGCTAAAACCTCATACATACAGCGGCGCCGACGTATCCGCCGTAGGAAAATCCAACACCCCCACAAACACCAACACCAACCTAACCCCCCGAGAAACCATCCTCCGCGGCTTCGCCATCAACAACATCGACATCACCCGCACCTTCATCTCCCACCCCAAGATCCTAGTCGTAGCCCTCAACGGCCCCGCAGTCGGCCTCTCCGCCGCCCTAATCGCGCACGCCGACTTCATCTACGCCACCCCGCACGCCTTCCTACTCACTCCCTTCACCTCACTCGGGCTCGTCGCCGAGGGCGGCGCGTCGCGCGCCTTCGTCACCCGCCTCGGCATCTCGAAGGCCAACGAGGCGCTCATCATGAGTAAGCGGATCAGCATCGAGGAGCTTGTGGCGACGGGGTTTGTGAATAAGGTGCTCACGGCGCCGTCTGGGCGGGTGGAGGATTCGGCGGGGTTCTTGGGGAGGGTGTTGGAGGAGGTTGAGGAGAGGATGGGGGGGCATTTGACGGCGGAGAGTTTGTTGAGGATTAAGAGGTTGATTCGCGCGCCTGAGAGGGATGTTCTTGAGAGGGTGAATCTGGATGAGGCGTTTCTGGGGGTTCAGGGGTTTCTCGAGGGTTTGCCGCAGAGGGAGTTTTTGAAGGTTGCTTCGGGGGAGAAGAGGCATAAGCTGTGATGTCTCCTGGTTTGGGGTTTTATATATATATACTCCGTATATTGTAGCAGGTGAGAATCCTGCCTGTTGTCTTTATATAACAGTGTTCAATAACTGATAAACCGTGACTCCTGGAAGAATACATAAGCCCAATCCCATTTTTTATTCCGTTCAGCCCATTTTCAGTGCCCCTTCAGTGAACGCCTCAACGGAAAGATCAGAGAAACATCACTCATCACTGTCACTATCCTGCTGAACATTCTTAGCAAGAATATCCTGCCACTTCCCCAGGAACTCCTGCATCCCACCCGGTCCAGCGAGCGAAGCATCCACCACCTCGCGCGGCAGTTTATGCGCCGAATACTGCGTAGTCGAGAAAGCATACGCCTCAGGATCATCCCGTTTGATAAGTCGGAATTCGGGCAGAAAGGGGGATGTCTCGTCATTGCCACCGTCCTCTTCTTCTTCTGATTCCGATTCCGATTCAGAACCAGAAGCTCCATCCAGGTCTCGCATGGCGGCAGCGTCGATGTCCGTATCCGTAGGCACATTGTTGCTAGTGCTACTTTCCGGTCGAATGGACAGACGGACGAATTGCTCCTCAGGAGGGTGACTAGGATCCTGGTCTTCTTCATCACTCTCATCCTCCTTAAACCCAATAGGATCCTGCATATTCAAAATCTCCAACCAACTAAACAGCAACGGATCAGTCGTCTCAGCCCACGGGTTAATATCAATCAACCAAACCCGTTCATGAGGCGGTGGGATGTAGACGTCGAAAGCGAAGTTGGGATCGGGAAACGTGTGCTTGAGCTTGTCATCGAAGAACGACTGAATCCGGGCACGCAGGGTATCGCGCATGGAGAAGAGGAAGTCGAAGTGATTCTGGTCTCGTTGGCAGATACAGAGGAGGACGCGGTTGCGCACGAAACAGCGGAATTCCAGCGCAGGGTTGAAGTTTACGTATTTTCGGAGGATCAAGTGGTATGGGACTTCTGGTTTGGTTGATGTTGTCGCTGTTGTCGTCGTTCCTGTAGCCGCTGTCGCTGTCGCTGCCGCCTCCTCATCCGATACGCAACCATCAAACGGATACTCCAAATCATGCGTGATGAAATCGCTACTTTTCAGCAGTAGGTAGATGTCGTTCGGCGTCCGACATTGCAGATCATTAGTAGCAGACATAAAGGTCGCATCCTTGGGCGCGCTCCAGTTGAGCTTCGGTGTCACGATACCGCCGAACTGGGCTATGGTAGTCTTTATCTGTGCGTGGATATCTTCCCACTCGCGCGACGGGTCTGGTGGCGGTTCTTCCGCGTCGTCGTCGGAGTAGGAATCCAGGTTGTCATTGTCGTCGTCGGTCGCGGTGCGCGGGGTGTCTTCCGGTGGGAGGACGATGCCGTCGGCATGCAGGTAGGAGACGAATGGAGCCGACAGCGGAATGGCTCGGGCTCTTGGAGTGAGGGTGCGGTATCTGAGTTGGTTTGTTAGGTCTTTTCTTTTCTTTTCATGAAGTCTGCAGAATGCGATACGTACAGAGGGTGCCAGTAGTGGTATGAGCAGTGAAGGATGTGCGAATAGGTCACCGGCGGGAAGGGGAGTCTCCGGGGGAGCTCCGCCGGGGATTGTTCAGGCTGTTCAGGCTCTATAGAGGGCATCGTGGTTGGAGGTTGTTGTTAGGGTGAAGAGGAGGAGGAGGAGGAGGAGAGGTTATATAGATTATAGACGACCCGAGATGACTCACGACCAAGACTGGGTCGGTGGCTCTGTGGCCAACTGGTCTGTGCGAGTTCACCTTCATAATGATAATTCCACCTCGTAATAGATAATTCCACCTCATCTCCTTAACTAGCTTATGGGCCATTCATTCCTCCCACAACAACGGACAACTCTGCTCTCGCCATGACCGCTCAATCGCCAGAGCCGCAGCACTTGAAGTCATGGCAGGATGCTTTCCAGTTTCCAATTCCCACCGTGCGGCGCGTCGAGCAGGAGCTCCGCCGCGACATCGCAAACAACAAGGAGAAGCTCCGTGCTCTCGTCGGGTTGGTTGAGTTGCCGCAAAGCTGTCTGGCTACTCTGCTAATATTCGGGCTTCTACAGGACGAGGTATCGCGACTTGCTTGGAACGGCAGAGACTATTGTTTCTATGAATCGCGATATCCAAGACGTGGAGTCGAATCTGACCGATGTTGGACGGAGAAGCAATCCCAGGTTGATTGAGAAGTCGTACTCCCATCTCAGTCAAATAAAGGGCGATGCCTTCGGAAGAGGTGCGGATGCGTGCTGTCTACATGCTGTCCCCTTACTATGGGCATAGAGGGCTGACCGTGGAGAATAGACACTGAAAAGCGATCCTTCGGAGCTCAACTGGCTTTCCTCCACCGTTGCACGACGTGCATATCGAAACTCCTACGAAAACGCGGCTCGCTACTCGTCATAGCAAAACTGCTCGTTGTATCTCGTCTCCTCCACAAAACCCTCTCGCAGCGGTCGGTCGTTCCGCCGTTCCTGGAAAGCCTGCATGCCCAACTAATCGCCCTTCGGAACTCCCACGTGAAACGTGTCGAGAAACGCCTTGCTTCGGCAAAGTCGACGGCTGATGATATTGTCGAAACGCTGGCTGCTTACTGTCTGGTGACGAGCCCGTCGTCGGATGATGCCATTCGTCATTTTCACCATGTTCGCGTGGGCGTTATTCGTAACCAGTCTAGCTCGGTTGATCTCTCCGGGAGAAATGTTCTGAAGGCACTTGGGTTGTACACGCAGACTCTTCAGACTTCGAGGGTCCTCTATTCGCGCCGCTTGTCTGACGTTCTTGGGAAGTTGAAGATTAGGCCGATTCTGACAGACCCCGATATCCGTAATCTGGATGATTTGGATGTTGATGTTTTGGGCCGTTGGGCGGCACCAGATGTCAGTCACTTTACGCCGTGGATCAAACTTACCGATTGGACTAAGCCGGAGGCTGAGAAAGCGATCAAGAAGTGGTCAGTTGATGCGTTGCAGACTTTTGTCCAGGGCTGCCAGAAGGGTTTGGCGAAATGGGACGGCTTCTCCGAGCTCCTTTCACTTCGCAGGAAGACATTGGAACTTTGGTTCTCCTCGGGGAGCTTGGCCCTCGCGCATTCACCTTTGAGTGTCATAGAGGACATTCGAGGTGTTTTCAACGAGCAGCTTACTCGGGTTCTATATGCGCAAGCCAAGAATCTGGAAGAATTAGCACAGGCTGTTTCGACAATCACCGCGAACTGGGATACCACCCAACAGAAGAACGTACCGTCGCTCTGGGACTCTGACCTATTCGCGTTCGACTACTCGAATGGCGCCACGGCTTTCAAGCAGGAGATTATGAATAGGTTCCTAGGCTGGGATGACAACATCATCACGGTAGTCCGGAACTACAAAACGTGGCTGGTATCGATAGAAAGTTCTCGGAAATCGATTGACGATTTACGAACAGTGAAATGGATTGACATCCTCGACGATGTAGAGACCGACGATCTCGACGTCGACATCCCATCCATGCTAAGTGACGACGACCCCCAAATATTACTCGAAGCCCTCCAATCCGCCATTCGCCAAGCCTTTGACAATCTACAGTCTTCATTCCGTGAAACCGTGCAGACCCTGAAACCCTCAACCAACCAAAACAACCAAAACACCACCCAAGTTCACTTCTTCCTCCGCCTGATTAGACAAATTCGCGCCGGCCTCCCCACCAACTTCATGCCGCCCGACTATACATTCTCCAGCGACATCGTCCCTGAACTGCAAAACCTGCTCGCCACAGAAGTCATCACGAACGCTGCTCCGCTATCCTTCTCCTCTGAACTGCTAATCTCCCACCACAAAGCGGTCCCAGGCCGGACACTCTGGGAGGGTGATCCAGAGTTGCCTGTTCAACCGTTACCCTCTACTTTTAAGTTGTTGAGGAGGATAATGTCGTCTATGGAGAAGTGCGGCTCGGATCTCTGGGATCCTTCTACCGTTAGGCGTTTTAAGATGGTTGCTAGTCGGGAATGCTCGGGGGTTGTCGTATCTACGTTGGAGAATTTGGAGTCATCAAGCGCACCGAGCAAGGAGCACAATGAAGACACCGCCACCAATTCCAAACCTGACGGCGAGGAGCGCCAAACCACCAACGGCGACGAGAACAATGGCAAAGGCAACGGCGAAGGTGACCACAGCACGGAGCACCCGAAAACCGCCACCAATAATACTAATACACCAGACGAAACAAACACCCACCTCCTCCGAGACCGCAAAATCCAACTCCTCTTCGACGCTGTTTACCTTGCATCCGCTCTCGCGATATCCCGGGCCGGTGGTGACGGTGAAACCGAGCTGGTCTCGGCGATTGAAAAGGTCCGAAGCAACGTTGACCCTGATATGGAAATTGTCAAGCGTGTACAGAAGTCGGCTAGTGGGTATTGGAAGCGGACGGAGTTGTTGTTTGGGCTTTTGGCTGTTGGAGGTGCTTAATCTTTGGCATGTATACTACCGACTTTCTTAGGCATGTACAATAATTATTGTTCTTCCTTGTATGTGTATTATCTCAGAAGTGCGGAGAAATTGAACAGACATTGAACAGATAACAACTGTCCTGTCTTTTCGAAGGGAAATCTTCATCGCACGACAAACACGAGATTCAAGAACGCGTCAAGTCCAGACTAACCCAAAATGGTATGATACTCGTCAGACCGGCTTCGAACCCTAGCCCTAACCCTAGCCCCAACCCTGCTTCAGCTTTGCGATCCGATATCATACATTATTCATCAGGAGTCGTCGCCAGTAACTCAACCAATGTCCATCCATCTCTCCAACTCGCTGGAAGTTGAAGGAACACTCCTGTCAGTCTGACTCTGACCTCCCAGTGGGTCTAGGGAATGGATGCTTCCTGCCTGATTAACCCTAACCCTGCCCTAAGGGCTCTGGAAAGTGGTGATGTCAGAATCACATGACTCTTATCGGAATTGGCGGTGAGCCCTTATCGGTTTTCTGCCGTTTCTGCACAACGTGCGGCTACAGACAGCCGCAGGAACACTTCGCCGCGGGAAAACGTTGTTGCTATTCATAGAACCAACCGACTTCATCATCCACCGTCATTCTTCCCTTTCTCTATTCTCTCCGTCAACAATCTCCGCCATGGCCATCCCAAGACTCCCTTTCCTCTATCCTAATCTGATGCGCACTGTCCGGTCGTGCGAACCGACGACCTACAGCTCCCTTCGGATTCCTCCGACGCCAGCGACTTCGTCGAAGGTTGGCTTTCATTCAAGTCGATATCATAGCCAGGAGACGTATCATAGACGCTACGGTCCTGCCGCTGAACCGACATTACCCCCGCCCTCGAAACCGAAGAATGTCGGTGGGGCCGGTGCGGATGCCAAGGCCGGGTCCGGTAGTGAGCAACAACAGCAACAGCAGCAGCAGGGCGCAGCAACAGGACAGCAACAACAACCACAAGCAACGGGCAAGGAGCGGAAAGATAAGGAGAACAAAAAGCCCTCTGCGCAACAACCGTCGTCAGCAGAAAAGCAGGATACGTCTGCGCCGGCCGAGCATGAGTTGCAGCACGAGAAGACCAAAAAGACAGAATTTCCCGATGATGGCGGAGTAGATTTCACGCCGGTCCTACATACCGTCCGTTCTAGACAAGAGCAGGAACAGCCAGATCAATCCGTTAAGCGCGACAATCCGTTAGAAGAAGTCCTGCATATGCCGTCGCCTTCTCCCTCACCGACTCCCTCGGGAATCAGCTCCTCGACGGACAGTAGCAATAGGCCGATACATTTGACTCCTGGACGCTATGTCCACCATTTTGACACTTACTCGCTCGTCCAGAACCTCACCAAAGGTGGCTTCTCGGACGACCAGTCCGTCACGATTATGAAGGCTATCCGGACCATTCTTCGGAGCAACCTTTCCCTCGCTCGAGAAAGCCTGGTTTCGAAGTCCGATGTCGAGAATGAGTCATATCTGTTCCAAGCTGCTTGCTCGGAGCTGCAGTCGTCGCTTCAGATGGCGCGGCATTCGGAGACTCAACGACAGCGTTCTTCGCGCACCCAGTTGCAGCACGAGGAAGATATCATTTCTCAGCGGTTAAACCAGGACCTCGCTGGCTTAAGGGACGACATTAAGGGCATGTTCAACGACCACAAAATGACAACGAGGGAAATGCAAAGAAGCATCGACACGTCCATACAGGAACTGAATTACAAGATCACCATTTCGCTGAACAGCGACGGGAAGAGCACTATCGAAGGTCTACGGTGGATTGTTGCGAGACGGGCCGCGTTGGCAATCGCGACAAGTGGTTGTAAGTTAAATCTATATTGCAAGTATTTATTGTCCTGTGCTTATAACCTTCTTCCGCCCTCCAGTCATATTCATCGTCTTCCTCAAATACTATTCCCTTCGCAAAGAGCGACTCAACCTAGAAAAGCAAAAAGAGGTCGCCGCTGCTAAGCAGGCCGCCGAAACACGAGCCACGAAACCCGTCAACGACATATCCCTCTCTGATCTGAGCGAGACGCTGGGTTGAGAGACGAGACAAGCGACCCTGTTTCTGTCCTTCCTGTCTTCTTCCACTTATTTCTTCCCATTCATTTTTTTCTTTCATTCTATGCACATATTGCCTCTTCTGGTTTTGATAAAGGCTTTTATAGCGTATCATACATCTACACATTGGCCCTTTTTCTTTTGTCATTTTGGTTTATGCACTAGAGTCATATATAATACAAAGCCCTGATACCCCTCTCTCATTGAAAAGACCATAGAAAAAACGATGCTTCCAGAATACTTGAAAACAGGAGACATCAATTGCTCAGCAACATTATTGAACAGCTACATGAGATTCAACTGAATTCTTGCTTGCTCAGGTTGTACTCCCTATGCCAATTTCTGGCACCGCGGACAATTTATTGAAGGCAACCCGGCCCAACGTCAACTTCAATACTTTGGATATATCATCGCCATGGGTTTCTGCACGGTCAATTAATTGCGCATGTACATGCACACAGCTTCAATTGCCAACATACGGCATTATTTA
>HG983520.1:6258-39031 GCA_900006255.1 Xeromyces bisporus
TTAATAGAACTTCCTACATAAGTATGACCATTTATCTTGTTTACTAAATAGTAAACTCCAGACTTACCTTTTTGATCTTTTAGTATTTGATCCTTATCTTCTTTTAAGCTATTATAAACTTTTACAGGTTTTAAATTTTTATTATCCTGTCTTCATGAGTTATTAGTTGAAGTAGAATAAGGGTGAGTACTAGTAAAATATAAATTATAATAGGTTAAATATATAAATAAACACTTTATTCCACGGACTATATCTTCAAAGATTATTTTAATCTTTGGACTACTTATAGTCTCTGAGGATCCTACTAAGATACATGTAAGCATCCGTTGGTTTCCTGCTGATTGTTCAAAATTATGCATTGTCACTGGAAATTCCCCTCGGTGGTACGTTCCGCACCCCCTCTGGGCCAATAATGAAGCCTGAGGTGGGTTGCGAAGCAACCCACCGAGGGTACCTAGTAGCATAATTGTCAGAAGTTCCCAGCATACAGTAGTCTTTAAAGGGAGAGCTAAGTGGTTTTTTAATAACCCTCCGATAGTGAATAACACAATAAATCCTAATGAGAATAACATAGGAGGTGTTAAGTGTACAGAACCACCATAAAGTGTAGCTAATCAACTGAATATTTTAATTCCAGTAGGAACTGCAATAATTAAAGTAGCAGCTGTGAAATATGCTCTAGTCGAGCTTTTGGACAGTATCTTAATATAATAGAATATAAATCTATTATATTCCTTGCGTACTTGTCTCTGAGGATCCTTTAGTTGAAATACTTATAATCTTATTTATACCTTTTTTATCTAAATGTTTACCTTCTGTTATTTTAATATAAACTTTTCTAAATTTTAAATAGGTTACGTATTTACCACCAAAAAGATTAAATCTATCAAAATAATTAATAAGATCATATGCAGTACTAAAACCTGAACTTTTATAACATCATATTCCTGAACTATACCGAGATAAATTACCTTTTTTTAATATATCAAATAAAAGTTTTAAAGGTAAAAAATCATTTTGCTTCAAAGAATATTCTAATCTTACACTATGACCTACTTTATGTGTTTTACTTTTTACAACACTAATATGAAAGCAACCATCAGCTTGTGTAAAACCAGCTAATCAATAATTATCTAGACTTAATTTATTTAAAGGAGGTAAAATTTTTAGATTAAAATCTTCACCATATTCATGTGAAATTAATTGTTTATATTTAGAATCACTTAATAATTTACCATTAATAAATGAAAGAATAATAGATAAACCTGTTAAATTTTTACAAATATATCTAACTGCCTTTTTATCTTTTATTTTATAAACATTACCATATCCTATACGCTTTTTAATTAAATAAGCTAATGAAGTATCATGTTCACTAAATATAATATGTAATTGTTTTTTACCAAATCAACCATCTCCTTCTATTAATCCAGCTAAAAAGTAACCAAATTCATCATTAGACAAATCACTTTTATGGTTAGAAACATGTTCAGAAATTTTTGGCAAATCAAAATATTTATTATAAGTATTTTTAGCAACTGCCGTAGCTTTTGTGCTAATATTAAAGTTTCCTGCTGATTGTCCTGTAAAATATAAATAGATTGTACCTAACATAATTAATATGAGTGGACTATTTATTCAGGAGTTTCCAGCATATAGCAAGGTTTTTACCGTGAACACTAGTTTATCCACATCTAAACCAACAGTATACATGTGGTGGCTTCAAACTATGAAACCTAAAACACCAATAGACATCATGGCATAGACCATACCTAAGTACTAATCATAAACTTATCTAAAAGTTATAATTTTTAATAAGTCTTATGAAATGGACCATCTCTTAATCAACAAATTAATAATACTTTAAAACTATTTATCCGTTAAACTATTTCATTTGATAATATAATATTTTCAAGCTTTACCTAAATCTGAGTTAACAGAAGCTGAATGAGCGTGAAGATTTCTAAGTTTATAAAAATCATTTATCATGGTAATTCTCATTATTTTATCAGTTCTACAAGGGTTAACTTTAAAATAATTATTTACCAAAGATAAAACTTCTTTTTTTTTATAACAAGTTCATTTAAAAGCCTCTTGTTTAACCATAGGATAGATTGTACCTCCATACAATTCAACTAAAGCTTCTAATATGTATCTATTTTTTTGAGCAGCTGTTATAAATAATTGACCTGACGCTTCATTAAAATATACACTTCCATCAGTATCAAAAAATCCAGCTAATCACCCACTATAATAAGTTAAAGGGTTAGGATCTTTTAATACTATACCATAAATTTCACAAATTCTACCTAATTGTAAAATTCTTATAGGATTTCTAATTAATCCGTTAATATTATTAATTAAATTTAATAGACCCTTTTTATGATGTAGTCTATATCTTAAATAATTATTACCACTTACTAATTTTACAGATCCACCAAATTGTTGTTTTATTAAGTATAGAATTTTTTTATCTCTAAGTTGTGTAACTATTTCTAGACTACAGTATCCTTTTTTAGAGACTAAAAAACAACCATCTCCATCAATAATTCCGGCTAACCATTCATAAAATTTTTCATTTTTATTTTTATTTTCTTGGTTATTAATAGACTGGTAAGAAGAATTACTCTTTTCATATCCCCTGACGCGGGACGGGTAACCGTCCCGCGGAGGGGATTCTTCACTAATTTCATTATTGTCAGGTTTTTCTATTTTTACAGAACCATCAACGTCAACAGCAGGGGCTGTCCGGGTGAAAAATGATACATAGTTTAACGTTTCAGTTATTAATTTTTTTCCTTGAGACAACAAGAAAATTAAAAAATGTCCACTTGGATCCCCCAGTGTTCCTATTTGGCGCACTGGCGGCGCGGAAGGCGCCGCTGAGGGGAAACCACAGTTTTTAATTAAATAGTATAAAGTATAAAGTAAAGTTGATCACAAACGTATGGCCTCTGAAATTCCTACTAACATGCTTAACCAAGTAAATTCTTTTATACCCGGTTTGAAGTATTCACTTCGTGCTTTGGTTATCTGCGGGTTATCAGAAATTTCTAAGATTTTTACTAATGGAACTATAAATTTTAATACCATGGGAGTACTTAGAAAAAATAATATTTTTATAAAAAAATATTGACTGACTTTCCTGCATATAGTTTGTTGCGTTAATAAAATCAATTTTATTAAAGAGCTACTAATGTAACCGAACACACTTTTACCTGATCCAGCTGAAACAACTGTACTAACTATACCAAATCCTGGTATAATCATTATATAACAAAAATTTTGATTAATCGAATAGTAAATACCCCCCCCCCCCGGCCAGGGGGGGGGGAATCTATTCTAATTAATACTCAAGAATTTAACATTCTTGTTAGGACTTTATCTTAAATTGTAATATCATTTAATCTGTTCATTGTACTTTTTAATTTAATAATTTTTTCAAGTCCATTTTTGTTTAAATGGTCTTTATTTTGAATTATTATATATGCTTTTCTTCATTTTAAATAATTAACATGTTTACTAGATAATAAATGGAAGTAATCAAAATAATTAATAACATTTTGAGCTGAACCAAAACTAGTAGAATCATAGTAATATCTATCTTGACTTTTTCTATATCCAATATTACCACCTAAAAATTTCTTAATTAATAGTAAAATAGCCTCCGGCCGCCCCCCTGGGGCGCCCGATTCTTTTTTTTGATCAATTTTAAAATTTAATCTTACTTCAGTTATTTTACTTCGATTAAGTATTTTAATTTGAAAACTAGCATCAGCATCGGAAAAACCAGCTAATCAATGATTATAAAAATTATTACTTAAATTTAATTTTAAACAAAAATTTTTTTTTAATTCAGAATAACTATCTTGATTTAATATATTATTAGTTATTTGATTAAATTTATTTTCTGTTCTAATTTTTCCATTTATTAAATAAATTACTTTTTTTATACCTTCTCTAGCTGTTACAATAAAAAAAAAAGCATTTTTATTTTTTACTTTTTTAACACTACCATAACCTAATCTTTTTTTTATATAATAGGCTAAAGAAGCATCTAATGAATTAAATACAATTACTAATTGTTGTCTACTACTAAAATGACCATTACCATCTATTAAACCAGCTAAATAATGTCCAAATTGATCATTACTTATGGGTTTTAAATGTTTAGGTACATGAACAGAAACAGGTTTTATATTTTCCATGTTTATTACAATTTCGTTGCATAAAGTCTCTGAGGTTCCATTTACCCAATTTGCTCACCTCCCGTCTGGCAACATTGATACGAAGCCCTGAGGCGGAACGGGTAACCGTTCGGGGAAAATGTTACCTGCTGATATACTTCATTGTTTTAACTTTTTTACTATGTCATTTAAGATTAAGTATTTAAAACTATATATTGAAGTAGTCCCAGCATATAGCAACGTTAAGAAGCCTATATATTTGACCTCAGGATGTCCGAAGAATCCATTTCTTCAAATTTAACTTACCATCAACAATTATTGATGTTCTCTTGTTAAATCCAGGTACCGGTAATATAATAATTCCGGGCTTGTGCATACAATTATCTTGTATGGAAGAAACCGACTGTACATTAAGCAGCATTTCAGCCACCCACCAGTGAGCCAGTCTGTAGCGATTACTTATATAACCGTCGGTCTTCAAACGAGAAATTTGTTGACCGTTTTCACTAGTATTGCTAATATTTATACTACTTTTCCTTATATTTATTAATACTAATAAATACGTAATAATACATAAATATATATATATATTATACATAAGAGTTGCAAGTAGTAATAGCTAAATATTAACTAAATCTAAGGTATATTCATCCCGGTCCGCCGCCGGCGGACCGGGGGCGGGAATATTCACTCTTTTAGATCTTATAGTTTTTTACATCTGTCTTTAGAGCTTCATAGCTTATACGCTAAACCTTGACTTGTTTTCCCTAATATATTAATTAGAATTTATTTATCAATCTAGCCTTTTCTATCATTTCTAATCTTTTTTTAGGATCAATATGATGTTTTTTTAATAAATCATCATACATTTCTTTTCATAAAGTATAAGATAAACTTTTTTTAGTATATAATTTGTAACTATCAAAATAGAAAAAAATATTTTTACAATTTTTTACTCCTCCTATTCTGAATTCATAAGTATTATCTACACTATGCCTTGAAACAATACCACCTTTAAATAATATGCATAGATGTTCTAGTACTTTAAGATTAATATCTCATTTTTGTGAAATATTAAAATTGTAACTAAATCCTCTATGTTTACCTATAGAGCAGGTAAAACAACCCTCTCCATCTGTAAACCCAGCTAATCAACTATTATTTAAACTTGGTAATATTGAACTATGTTTGAATTCAACAGCATCTAATTTTATTTTACCTTTAGTTACTCAGTCGTTAAATCCTTTAATAAATTTTTCAAAACTTTTTTGTTTGCTAGGTAAAATAAGATTACCATTAAATAAACTTATGATTATATCTATCTCTACTTTACTTTGAGTAACGTACCTACTAGTATGTAGTGATTGAGATATTACTTTACCAAAACCTAATGTTTCTTTTATAAATTCTAAAACTTTTATATCTATAGTACTTTGTGTAATAACAAAGGCTAAATCTCCTCTATTATTAACTATAAAAGATCCTTCACCTTCTGAGAATCCTATTAGTCAAGCTAAAAAATTTTCTGAAGGAGGATTTACATCAGGTAAAAGGGTTTTAAACTTTTTATAAAAAGATGTAAAATCAAAATCATTATTACTTATAGTTACAGTACTATAGTTCGATTTTTGTGTATATCTAAAGCAAACATATATAGCTAAACTTGATAAAGTTAAATAATTTAATATATTTCTTGAGAAAAGATGTTGGAATAAGATAGGATCACCACCACCAGCTACTTCGAAGAAAGATGTATTTAAATTTCTATCAGTTAAAATCATAGTTATACCCTATTTTTTTTTTTTATTGGTCTACTGGAAAAAATCCCATAACTATAGGTATAAACCTTAGTTTCGAAAATAACTTCCCCCCCCCCCCCTACGGGGGTACGTTATTTAAGGTAGACACTCAATTTCTCTCGAAATTGTTTGGACTATATTTTATATTTTCAATTTGTAGAAGTTTTGTAAATGATCTCAAGTAAAAACAGTTCTTTTATCATTCATATTAGATTTTATATTTATAATTTTTTCTTTACCTAATTCAGTTTTATGTTCACCATGATTAAATAAATCTACAACTTTCATTCAATCTATAGAATCTAAATACTTAGTTCCAAACAGTGGATATTTAATTAAATAATTCTTTGCTTTATTATTTCCTTGTAAATTAGTAGTTCTAACTCTATACTCAGGAGTAGATTTATTTAATCTTGTTTCTTTAACTTCAGTGTCAAATAAATCAGCAATTTTATTTAAAAACTCCTGATTACTAAAACCTTTATGGTCTGTTTGTCTTTGAGATATTTCCAGTTTACATTCGAATTTAGGGTATTTACCGCTAAGAGTACTTCTAACTTGAAAAGAACCATCTGCTTCTATAAATCCTGATAACCAGCCATTAGATTCTAAGGGTTTATTATTTAAAGGTTTTCCCGAGCTGATTCAGCCCGCGCCAGCGGGCGGGGGATAAAAATCAATCAATTTATATAAGCTATTTATCTTAGGTGTTCTCATATTACCATTTAATAAAGATATAATTAATAATATACCCTCATAATTATTTATAGTTAAAATATAAGCATTAACACCTTTTGAAATAGAACCAAAACCTAATTCTTTTTGAATCATTAAAGCTAGAGGTAAATCTTTTGAATGAAAAACAATTTGAATTGAAGGATAATTCAATTTACCCTTAGGAGATCTTAAAGTATCAGGTACTATTATAGTACCGTCACCTTCAATAATACCTGCTAAATAAGCAGCAAAAGGTAAATTATTAATATTACCATCCCCTCCGGGGGACGGTGACCCGTCCCCCCTCTTGTTAGTCGAATGTAAAGATCTACAATGAAAATACTTTGGCGTGTAGTCTCTGAAGAACCCATCTAAGTTTAAACCTAAATGATTTCCTACTGATTGTGTTATATATCTATAAATATATAACAGTTTCCAGTATATAGCCAAATTTAAAACCGGCAGTTTTATATGTTTACCGGCTAATACAGGTAAAGATAATAATAATAACACAGCTGTTATTACTATAGCTCAACCAAATAAAGCTAATTTATGTAAACGTATACCTGGACTTCTCATATTTAAAAGAGTTGTTATGACACCATTAATTTTTAATTAATGATTGGACTATATCTTCAGCGCATCATATTTAACGATACGGTGTCTAACTTGTAGTCTCTGAGGAACCTACTAGGATACAAAGAAGTATCCGTTGGTTTCCTGCTGATTGAGCATAGCCTATAAGATTGTCACGTGTCTCTTATGTAACATCGTACCTATAGGCACTAAGCTGTCCCAGCATATAGTTAGATTTTTTATATGAACCCCATACCTAAAATATTTGTTTTATATGAATTTAAATTTATAACCTTGATAAGCTTTATCCTTATTTATATGTCTAACTAGCGTAGTCTGATTAGTAGGTAAACCTTTACTATTTAAATATTCAACGCACTTAGCTAAACTAGGAAATATCTTAGTTTTATTACAATCTTTTTCATCAATTAACATTACTGATTTACTTAGACTATTAATACCCGGGCGCCCGACGGGGGGGGGGGGGGCCGGGGTCCCGGTTTAGCTTTATTATTTTTTATCCTATCCATTTCTAACTTTAATGCTAAATCTGTAATAGACATGTCACTTATTTTAGCATTTATTGCAGGTTCTCTAGTAAATAAATATCTACCTAAATAATAAGTACCTTTATTTAAATGCTTATTAAATGTAACATAACTAATATTAAGATTAGTAATAAAATCTTTTTGTTGCATTGAAAAGTAATACAAGATACTTTTATCTCTATTATACATATACAAAGGTTTAGCATTAGATCCACTAGGATTATTTACAACTCTTACTGTATTTAAATTAAAAGAAGGATCCAATAAATAATATTGTTCCAATACTATCTCGGATCTAAATTCATAATTGTCATATAATGGTATTACTTCCAAAGTAAATTTAGATAAATTTACTTTTAGTTGCGGAATTAATAGACCAATTGCTTTGTGTTTATCTTTAAAATAACCATTTAATCTAATTGCTAATTGTGAAGAAGAACCGACATATTTATCTCCTGTTTCTTTGTGTTTGAATATGTATACTCCTGAAACTTGTATCTTATTAGAAGGTGAACCAATTTTAGCTTTAAGGCTTTCCATTGTTTCATCTTTATCTAAATCATCATAAATAAATCCTCTTCTTTGAATAAGATCTTTTAATATTTTATCAGTAATTTCTATATTACAATGAGATAAAATATCGTTAATTACTTTTGCCGTAACAGGTTTACCTGATTTCATTTGTTCATGGGCTAATTTGTGAACAAATTGATTTGCTCCGCTCCTTCCCAAAATAATTTTTCATTTATCCTTATTATTTTTATTTCCTCGGTTAGGATCGGATGGACTATTATTTAAATTTCCTTTACTGCTAAAATTTCGCCTAGTCCCTTCGCTCTGGAAGGGTGACATTGCTAGTTTTACAGAAAAGCTTACCATTAGATTTATACCTACCAATAAAACAAATACGTGCCAAGTTAAGTTCATAGCTCCTAACATACTACTAATTCCACTTAAGTGTAAACCAAATATTGCTAAATCAACACTAGGTCCACTGTGAGATTGTATTCCTGATAATGGTGGATAACAATGTGTTGGTAACCTCATTTTCTTCATCAAGAAAATTATCGTTACACTCAATGAGTTTCCTCATTGTTCGGACTATACCTTTATCTTAATAACAATAATATCCCCCCACCGGGCCGCCGGGGGCGGGGGGGGGGGGATTTTATTTTTTTAATAGAACTAGCGGAGCTGGCCTCACCCTGCTGCGCAAGCCTTCGGCTAGAAATCTTCGATATTCATTAATTTAGTTTTAAGTTTTCTAATTAAATCTCTAATTTTACATAATTTATAAAAATCTCCTTTATGTTTTACATAAGATCTTGCTCATATTCTATACTCTACTGATTTCATACCTTTCATTGTATTACGAAAATATTCTATTATATTTTCAATGGCTCTTGAATTAGTAGTGTCTAAAATATAATAATTATGTTCTGATTTATACCTAATAACAGTTGGTATATGTAGTATACGTCTTATTCCTTCTAAAACTATTTCATCTAATTTTTGACTTATACCAAAACCATGTACAATTCTAGCTTTATCCTTTGAAACTAAATAAAAGCTACCTTCAGCTTCTATAAATCCTACTACTCATGGCTTAGTCATTACATAAGTAACATCTTCCACAGTTTTAAATGGTAATTTTGTTTTATTTCAAGCATTTGAAATATATCCTTTGGGTAAAGATTTTTTCTTTATTTCTAACAAATATTTATCTTTCTCAACTTTAGAAAGATTTTTATCTTCTAATATATTATATGCTTTATTTAAATTTAAATAGTGAAATTGTTTGCTAGTTAAAAGTGGATATTTATCAAAAATAGGAAAAATTACATCTGATAATTTTTTTCTATCTCTAATGACAAATTGTCCTTTTGTATTGTCTTTTCTAACATTACCTACACCAAGCTTTTTCTTAATATAATAAAGAGCTCTCAAATTATATCTAGATAAAGCTATTTTATACACCAAATTTCATTTACCATTTTGGTATGCTATATGGAATGTACCATCACCATCTGTTATACCAACTAATCATTGATCAAATCAAATTCTATTATTTTTATTGTTATTAAGATACTCTTTGTTTAGTCTCTGATGGGTAGAATAATTTTTACCTACCCAGGCGTATTTTCTCCATGAAATAGACATTTTTACACATGCTAAAGTTAATAATAAGCATAGGTAGTCTATAACTTTAATTATAAAAAATTCTATCATAAATATTATTGGTCCCTTAAGGGCCAGACCCCTAGGGGTCAGTCCCTCCGGGACTAGAAGAAGTTCACGCATCGAAAAGAGTTTTATTGACAGTGACTCACGTCACTGAAACTCCCTATTTTTAAGAGTTCATCCTGTACCTGCACCATTTTCTATTATTGTAGAGAATACAAATAGTAGTAAACTAGGTACTAATAATCAAAAACTAATATTATTTAGTCTAGGGAATCTTTAACCATTTGACTAATTAGTCAAACCTATAAAAGAAGTAGTTTCCTACCCGGACGGACTATGTCTTCACCCTTAAATATAAGGGGCTTCGCGTGTAGTCTCTGAGGATCCTTCTTATATTTGGTTTCCTGCACATTCCTCCCATGTATACATAAGTATTACTACTAATTCAGTTGAAAATACAACTTTAGAAGTATATAAACTCCAATTAGGTGTCTATGTATCTGTTAACTGGAATTTCCATTTTTGAGAGATTCTATGCATATAGCGAAGTAATAATTAAAAAGTTTACACTTTTTAACGGCATTCCCCAATTTAGGGATTATATTAAAAATAATAATAATAATAACTATAAACTTAAGCAAATAGTTTATTCAAATGATCTCAATTAAAAAAAGTTCTTTTTCTATTTATACTATTTCTTACAAAATCTGTTTTAATTAAACCTTCCTCTGTATAATGTTTGTTTTCAAGTATTAATAATACAATTTCCTTTAAATCTTTATAATCTAAATATTTACTTGATAATAAAGGATATTCCTCTAAATATTTTACTATAATATCTAAAGATAATTTACTTGATGCTGTAATAATATAATACTCGTTACCTGTAGATTTTTGTTTTCTAGTTAACAAACTACAATTAAGAAATTCAGCTATATTTGTTAAAACTTTTAAATAACTATCACCAGTTATAGGATCTAGCATTCTTTGCTCAATCCTTAATCTACAAGAAATTTTTCTTTTCTTTGCATTATTTTCTACCTTAGTATGTTGTACTGAAAAGCTACCATCTGAATCAATAAATCCACTTAACCAACTATCATTAGCTAAATCACCTTCTTTTAATGGTAACTTTTCAATACTTGTACTGTGATTTTTATTTAATCAATCAATCAATTTATACAGCTGATGTATCTTAGGTGTTCTTAATTCACCATTAATTAAATAAACTATTTTCTTTAAACCTGTTACAGGTGAAACAACTAATACACAAGCATTATCTTTAGGTTTATATCTAATAAATCCTGATCCTATTATATCCAATAATTTTTTAGCTAATAGTTCATTTTTTAAACCAAAAGTTATACAAAATCTTGGATTATGTTTTTTCTTCATATTAGGATTCTGATTTCAAATATGACCATCTCCCTCGAATAAACCTGCTAAATATGTTTTGAAGTTATGCGCCTCCGGCGCCGATTTTACACTTTTACTATAATTTTTAATACTCCCAAGGATGTCCTTCTTTTTGCCATATCAGGACCTCCTACTAATAATGGTAATAAGAAATTCATTGTAGAGGTATAACCTCCTTGGACTATATCTTCATCCATTAACTATGGAGCATAACGTATAGTCTCTGAGGATCCTAAATACCCTATAGATGCATTTGTACCTAACGATGAGGTATTTTTGTTTCCTGCGGATTATCCATTGTAACAATTTTATTAATTTTTAGGGTCATGTACATTTAATTACATCCTTTAAGGGTAAACTTTCACAACTCCTATAATAAAATTTTAGGAACTTCCCGCATATAGTTATGTTTTACTGAGTAATATTACTATTACTTTCGGCAATTTCTTTTTTATACAAATACAAAAATTTTAAACAATCCCCAGCTCAATAGTAGAGCAGAAGGGGATCCCCAGCTCAATAGTAGAGCAGAATATTTATAATATTCAGGGAATAGAATCTAAATGAGAAAAATCAAATTGTGTACGTTTTTTATTAAATTGAGCTTTTATTCTCTCAATTTCCAATATATTTTCAGCTGTTAAAGGTTTACCACCACGTAATATAACTTGTTGTAATACATGTCTTCAATCCTTATAAGCTAAATATTTTGAAGAATACAAAGGATAACGATCAAAATATTCCATAACTTTAATATGACTTTGTATGTTATGTGATACAACCATATAAGAATAAAAAATTTTATCCTTTTGCTCTCTAGATCTGGAATATACATTAACCCCTAAGTATCTAGCTATAATACTCAATATATTAAAATAACTAGTACTTATTTGTTCTACTGAAGAATCTCTATGGTAATTTTGTCTTAATTCTATACGAAAGAAAACTTGTACTCTTTTTATTACACCTTTTTTCTTTCTATCAGTTAAATTTATACTAAAATTTCCATCTCCATCAGTAAAACCTGCTAATCAAGCATTACTATCTAGAGGTGATTTATCTAAACCTAAAGGTTTTATAATTATATTATAATTATCATTATACCATCTTATTGCACGATGTAATGCTTCTATTTTTGGTGTACGCATATAACCATTTATAAGGTTAATAATTTTTATGACGTCTTCTATTTTTTGAATATGTCATATAACACAACCTTGTTGTGATTTATTATACAATTTACCTACCTCAGTTATAGATATTAATTTTTCAGCTAAAGGCTTATCATTTAAACTAAATACTATTAGTATTTTGGGTAAATATCTTTTGGCTTTTGAATCTTTATCATGTATAGCAAAAGATCCATCTGCTTCTATTAACCCAGCTAAATAAGAAGCAAACCTTGAAACATTGAAAGGATCCATAGTTGATAAAGTAGAATATTTTCGATTTGATATTGAATATTTATGGTTGTTAAAACGTGAGGGTTTGTTAAGTTTAAATCTTAATTTTGATGAATCAATTTTTGATTCTACTGTTGTATATTTTTGTATTTGCTTTAAATTTCTTTGGATTTTACCGAACCCACTTATTAATGCTGGCATAACCATAAAGAATATCATCATTATACCGTGGGCTGTTATTATACTATTGTATAATTGATTATCGGCTATATACTGAACACCTGGTCCAGATAACTCTAACCTTATTAATACAGAAAATGCTGTACCTACTAAACCAGTGAATAGTGAATATATTAAATATAAAGTCCCAATATCTTTAGCATTAGATGATAAAAATCATCTCTCTTGTCATTCACTTGGTTCTTTTAAAGTTACCATGTCTTTACTAACATTTAACTTTTCCATAGTGGATAAGTATCTTCTTTCTTGCCTTTCGCTTGGTTGTTTTAAAGTTGTCATGTTTTCACTAACATTAAACTTTTCGATAACATCTGTTTCTTTTATAACAGATGTAGAAAAGTTATATCATTTAATGATATGAAAACAAAAAAACAAACCCCCCCCCCCCAAAACAACAAAATACTTTTCCTACTATCGAATTACCTTTATATGAATAAACGGAGGGGATTTAAGAAAAATTTAAATAATCATAAATAAAATAATAAAAAGATAAAAACACCCTGCTCAATCGTGGGACGCCCCGTAGAGCTGGGATACGGGATAAAAATAATTAAACTAATTAATTCACTATAACCTATTGAATCATCTCGGCCGGGGGTGAATCAATATTTGAACCTGAACTATCTATCTCCCCCTCCGGCGGCGATGTATTATCAGTATTTGAAGATGTATTATTTGATGGATTATTATCATATGAATTTTTTGTTCTATTAATTGCAAAAAACATGTCTTGCACCAATAGTCAACTCCTGCACTAGGACTGACTTAAAATGATGAAGAGAAATCAATTTACCAACAGCTTTACCAGCAGAAGCAGCAAAAACCACCCCATAGCACCAGCTATTCCTACATTATTACCTAAATAACTTCAGCCAGAGTCGACTTACTTCTTGTGCTGCTTTTTTACTCATATCTACTTTAGCACCTATATAAACATTACCAGAAACATTAAATGCAGCTGGATTATTAGATATATTATTATCATCATTTATATGACTAATAATACCAAATCCCCTCCGCGGGACGGGTCACCGTCCCGCGTCTGGGGTAATAGTAGAGCAGAATATTCAAGGGATTGAATTATTAGGGAGGGTACCTAGAATCGAACTAGGATATACTATGCCACATACAGCTGTTCTGCCATTGAACTACACCCACCTGTATTAGAATAAAAGTTATTTAATCGTTTTTAATGATTGGGTTGCATCGCAACCTACCTCAAGGGGGTCCCAAAGGGACCCCCGCGGGAAAACGGCGCGTCCCGCGAATCGCCGCCGGAGGGGGAGAATTTATCGGCGGCGGACGAGCCAGAGGAGAAAATCGAATTCTCATTCTTAATTCATGAAATTATTGTTCTACCATTAAACTACTCTGGCTAATTATGTTGGGGCGATTCGAACACCCAATACTAAATACCAAAAATTTATGACTTACCGGTTAGTCGACAACATAAAAAAGACTTTAACCTTCCCCCTAAAAATAACCTACTTAAAATAAATAAAATACGAAATACAATCCCTGAAGCGGGTTGCCAAACAAAAAGGGATTATACGGATAATAAGACTTGAACTTATACAGTTTTAACTATTCCGTCCTAAGCGGAACCTGTCTACCATTCCAGCACATCCGTTGAATGCTCGAGGCAAGATTTGAACTCACAACAAAAATAACTTCAATATTCCGCTCTACCAGATTGAGCTACCCGAGCTTATCTCCCCCTCCGGCGCCGTTTAGTTAGAAAAAAGACTTCGCAAATTAAAAGTTACTTTAATTTACTTGTCCCCAGCTCTACGGGGCGTCCCGCGAGGTGGGATCCCCTGAATATTCTACTCTACTATTATCATTTTAACCGATTAATATTGAGCTGGGGTTATCTCGCCGCCGATTGTTAAACTTGGAGTCATCAGGAATTGAACCTGAGATAACGATATGCAAAATCGTAGTTTTACCAATTAAACTATGACCCCTATCCAAGAAACGACTCGAACGTTTACGGCTATTTACCAATAAAGCTTAAGTTTATCCTGTCTACCATTCCAGCACTTGGATTTTTGGGTTACTTGGCAACCTTCCTCACTATATGAGGCGGTGGGGAACCGAGGGGAAAACAACCGAATTATTTAAGACTAAAATGACTTGAACATTTATTCAAACCATCATGAGTGGTTCGCTTTACCGATTAAGCTATAGTCTTTATAATAGCGGACTTAGGATTCGAACCTAAATTTTATGGTCATGAGCCATATATGTTACCTTTACATTAATCCGCTTATATCGCGGGACGCCCCCCCCCCCCGATATTTATAAGAAATAGGTGACTCGAACACCTGACCTTCCCCGTGTAAAGGGGTTGCTCTTCCAACTGAGCTAATCTCTTACAACCCAAGGGAGATTTGAACTCCCGCACTAACAGTGAAAATGTTATGTCTTAACCAAACTTGACCATTGGGTCTTTAATAGCCCAGTGCAAGTATCGCACTTACTTCTACCGATTACAAAACGGTTGCATTACTTTTATGCTAACCGGGCCAAATAGAATTTACCTATATGTGTAATATATAGTATATTAATAATTAGTACTTTATGTCTTAAAATGTTAGGATTAATACAACTAAAGCCTATTAATCATTATGACCACCGGAGTGGTCATAACAATTTTACTCGTAGTGTTCTACTACGTTTAAAAGTATCCTAAAGTAAGCTTCGCGCTTAAATGCTTTCAGCACTTATCTTTAACTGACGTAGCCTTCCTGCCATGCCTATAAGAACAATTTACTTAAGTATAGGTAAATGAGTTCCAGGGGATCGGATCCCCCGAACTATCATAAACAACAGGTAAACCATAGGTCAATATACCCAACTCCTTTCGTACGAAGGGGCTATCTTTATTATACTTTAATTTCCTCTAGAAGATAGAAACCATACTGTCTCACGACGTATTAAACCCAGCTCATGTAGCTCTTTAATCGACGAACAGTCGAACCCTTCATGATTTTTGCATTCATGTGGATGAGCTAAGCCGACATCGAGGTGCCAAACCGCGCACTCAATTTGTACTCTCTTGCGCAAATTAGCCTGTTCAATTAATGTTATAATAAAAGGTTTTTTTCCTTTTAATTCCATTTTTCTCTAAATGGTTCAGACTATTTCATCATCTTTATTAACTATATAAAAAAAATTAATTAAGTACCACTTACTCAACCTTTAATTCCGAATGATCCAATTCGAGATTTAGAATTTAATTTAGTATACTGTAAATTAGGTTTAAAATTACCTCTTAATACAGCAGAAGGATAACCTTTAAGAGAAGAATAGGAATTTTCTAAATTACCGTTATATATAACTTTGTTTTGTGATCTTGAAGCAGTATAACGTTTAGTTAATCTTCCTGAAGCTTCTAATCTAACACCAGATACTCTTTTATAATTAATGTTATTTAATACTACTTTTTTAAGAGAATCTGATTTAGTTTTATTTTTATTTTCTTGCATTAAACTATTCAATAAATTATTTGTAGTATCCATTTCTTCATTTACAGTAAATAAATTTTCTAAATCAAAGAAATATCTTGATTTTTCATATAATTCAATATTTTTAATTTTTGCTCTTTTAACTAAAGCTTTTAAATATCTTAATACTTTTTTTTTTTTTCTTAGTTTTAACACTAAAGGTTGTGTAAAAATATCACTATTAAAATAAAAGTACTTTAAATTAATAATATTAAATTCTACATTTTTTTTATATATTTTTCTAATTAAACTTATTAAACCTTGTAAATAAGAATTTTCAAATTTAGCTTTATTAATATAAAGTAATTGTTTATAGAACATGTAATATTTTAATCTTCTAAAAGATTTTTTAATAAAATTTATATAATAAATTTTTTCAACTGAATACAATTTTGAACTATAGTTAGGTAAAACATTTGTTAATACTTTACCTTTTTCTTGTTGTGTTTTTAATATATTCAATCCTCTATTTCTAATTAATTGTAATTTTTTTTCAAATCTAGATTTTTTAAATAATCTTATATATCTTTTTCTTAGTTTTAATAAGTAATTAAGTCTTTGTCTATTGTATACATATAATGTAATATTTACTTTATCATTAGTATGTTTAAATTCACCGTCACTAATAAAGATTTTGTTTGTAGATAATTTTCTTAATCTTCGACGTAATCCTTTTTTTCTTAATTTAGATTCTAAATTCAAATTATATGAATTAAAATAACCTTTAATTAATTTAATTACTAATCTGCTTGCAACAGGTATTAAACTTAAAGCATTCTTGTTATAAACATAAATACTATTTTTTCAATCTCTTACAGCAGGAACAAAATCTTTATTACGAATAATAACATTTTCATTATTTAATGATTTTTTACTATTATATCTATTTTTTAATTTTGATTTTATAATATTTAGCATATTCATAAATATATTAAAATAATATTAAGCCAAACTTAATGTTTGGTCTATTTCATTATTATTACAAAGTAACAATAATTATTATACAGATAATAATCTAATATAGTTAATAAAAATGTTGGGCATTAAAAAGGATTATTGTTAGCTATACTCACCTTTTAGTCGTTGAACGTCCTTATTTTATTTTTATCAATTGATAAAAATTATACGGTGGCATATCCTCCTTCCGTTGCTAAAATAAGTTTCGCTTCAAATACACTTAAACCTGATTAAGTTGTCTTTGAAATTTACCCAATATATTTTCAATATTTTATAATATTGAAGGACTCACAGTTATAAATCCCTAGCGTAACTTTTTCTATAATCCAAGACCTTTCCTTAATGCATCTTGTGATCATATGCCCCGCTTACGCGACTGATAGACTTGTAGGTCAAACAGTAAAGCAAGATTAAGCCATTAAACTTTTAAAGCATAATTAATCATCATATTAATAATGGAAAAATAATACAATATTAATATAACAAAAAACTGCGCCGGAGGCGCTGGTAAAGTTTTAAATGCATCTATTCACCATATAGTTAAAATCTTACTTCAAATAAAAATAAAACATATTGAATTTAATCTAAAATTAACTGTATAATTATAAATATAATTATAACAAATTAAAATATTTGTAATAAAAAATTACAAATTTACAATATGAACTTTGGATATACCCAGGTACTTTTTGTGGGATCTGTGCCCCGCATAAACTGCCTCCCAATCCTCAAGAGCATATAATAGGAAACGAATAAAGGTGTTTCATTGTTATCAGACAACTACCTTATACACTCGCAATCATCCTAAATTTTCACTCTTGCAATTAGTAACAGTAAAGCTGCATAGGGTCTGTTGAGATAGGTCGTTTTATTACTAAAATCTCCCCCTCGTGGAACCGTACGTGCAACTTTCATCGCATACGGCTCGAGCATCAAGATTTATACCTTTCTACTTTAGATAAAAAAAAGAAGTTTATTAACTCATGTTTATTTTTATTATATTATATTATTATTCAGATATAATATTATCCCTTCCTTTATTCATAGAAGCTTTTATATATTTCATTTTCTGTAAACCTTCAGGAGTTTCATAGACTCTATCGGCTTTTAATTTAATTAAATTTTTCCAATCTAAATAATCTAATTGTTTACGGGTATACAATGGATATTTTTCTATAAAATCAATCACAGTAGAACTCTGATTTATTATCAATCTATTTACTATACGAGAATTTTTAGCGGCCTGTAAGTCGCTAATATCATATTTAGGTTTTAAATAACCACATCCGAAAAATTGGATGAAAGCATTTAATAATAGAATATCATGATTACTTTGAGCTATTTCAAGGGTAGGAGCTAAAGCTGTGTAAGCTTTCCCTCTGTTCACAGTGTTTGATATTCCAAATTGAAAACTTCCCTCTCCGTCAATAAATGCTTGAACTCATTCATTGTTTAACTGAATTGGTTCACAACTTTTTAGAAAATTTCATCTTTCATCAAAAGAACGTGAACTATTCATATTATTTTTAATTAATAATATTTCCTCTTGACCCTGTTTACTCATATGTAATTTATTATTAATTAAAAAGGCAACTTTTCTAAAGTCCTGATAATCTAGTCTTTTAGATGATAATAATGGATAGTTATCAAAATGTGGTATAATTATGTTAAGAATTTCATCTATTTTGTTAACACTAAATTTATAAGCATTTTCTTTTCTGTTATCAATATAAATATTTCCACATTTGAAAAATTCTTTTAGAGATAAAAGAATTCCAAGTGAATGTTCTTTCTGTGTAACTTTAACGGCTAAAGTAAATTTTACACCGCTGTTAGTTTTTTGAGATAGGATTGAAAAGTTTCCTTCTGAATCTACTATCCCTGTAACTCACTGAGGAGTTAATTTATTTAAATTGTCTTTAAAGTTTAATGTTTGATTCATAGTTTTAAATTTTAGATATAATTTTTTTAATTCACTAATTTATTCTTTTTAAATTTGAGTTTTTTTTGTTATTTTTAAATATAATTATAGTTAAATAAACTAATTTCTAATTTTTATCTTTTTCTTCGAAATAAATATAAAACTCCGACACCTGTTCTAAGTCAGCATTCTTTCGAATTAGATCAATAGATCCTATCTTTGCTATTAACGCAAAGCATTTGCTTTTTAGAACATCCTTTACCCACTACTATATATCCAACCTTGCAGTTGAACTTCCATCGTATTTAGATGGGTAGTATTGGGCTTACCTAGTTTACTTGATAACACCTTTATGATTACCTTAGGATCTCACTATACGTACGTTAGTCTATCAACCCATTAAGAAAAGATCGAGAACTCTTTTCTATAACCAACTAATACTTTTCTCGTACCTAGATTATACGCTTCAACCGTGAGTTCGCGTTAGCTATCCATAGTAATCTAGCTCACCACCCTTACTAATTTCATTTTTGACACGTGAAAAAAAAAATGAAGAAGGCTGGACAGTTATTAACTGTATATTTAACGGGCTTCACACAAAAGAATTACTCCTAATGCATGCCGCATGAGCTCAGATGATGGGTTATCTGGAGGGTTCTCACCTCATTGCTATCAAGCACTTTCTAGTCGCACTCTCGTCTATCTAGAGGTAAACAGTATCTGCACTGCTATTCCAATTTCACTGAGACAATCATCGAGACAGCTGTTGTATCGTTAAGTCATTCATGCTGGACCGCATTTAACGGCCAAGGTATTTCGCTACCTTAGGACCCTCATAGGTAAGGCCGCCATTAATCGGGGTGTCCTTCAAAACCTAAGTTAAAAACATAGGTAAATCCGTTACCCAGCCGACATTGGGCAGACATCACACTCAATACTTTGATATTTTATCTTTGCAGAGTGCTGTGTTTTTAGTAAACAGTCGTACAACATTATTACATGCTTCCTCTTCTCATTAGTTTAATTACATGTTAAACTAATAAGAATGGCCCTCCTTATCCCGAAGTTACGGTAGTCAATTTGCCGAGTTCCTTAATGATTGTTCACTCAAACGCCTTTGTATTCTCTACTTGCTTACTAGATGCTAGAATTTAGGTACGGTATTAATAAAATGTATAATTTCCATTTTATTAATTTAAATAAATATTTTTTATACATCCCCTCCGCGGAACGGTTACCCGTTCCGCGACAGGGAATCCCCTCCGCGGAACGGTTACCCGTTCCGCGTCAGGGAATTTATGTATAAAAATGAAATGGATAATTTTTTTTTATACATTCCTTAAATATAAATTATAATATGAAGAAGGAGATTTCTTTATATTATACATTTACTAAACCATTAATAATTTATTATCCATTTCTTTAGAAATGGTAATTTTTTTATCCATTTCTTTTGAAATGGTAATTTTATTATCCATTTCTTTAGAAATGGTAATAAAAAAAGAAATGTATAATTATTTAAATTATTGGAATATTATACATCGGTATATAAAATAAAATAAAATAAAATAAAAATTTCCAGAACCTTTATTACTTGTTAAAGGTTGCTTTTACTTTATTTAATATTTCTTTATATACTCTTTAATTAAATATATATATATATGTATATAAATATATATATATTTCTTTTAAATATCATCAAAATTACCTTTTGATTAATATCTTTAGATACCGAAAATTTAGAGTACTATCTCCCATAAGCTTAAGGCGAGGACAAACCTTTTTCGTTACTCATGTCAGCATTCTCTCTTGGAAATTTTTTATAATATAAAATAGACATTTATAGTATGGTTATTTTCGCCGCCGGAGGCGCAGATTTCTAACGCCGCCGGTTATCTCTGTAATAAAAAATAACAAACACATATATAAATACGTACAATATTTGAGAACATCGTAATATAATACGACTTGCAACATTTACTGTTACAGGTATATTATTGAAACCTTCTTCAAATAAAGCTAATATTGATAACAATGTTGTTATAATTACTGAACTCATTGTTATCAAATACAATGTATTTATATATATATACCTATTTTTCATTAAAACTAAGATTTCTAAATCCCCTCCGCGGAACGGTTACCCGTTCCGCGTCAGGGAATCCCCTCCGCGGAACGGTTACCCGTTCCGCGTCAGGGATCCTTAAACATGTTTGTTTTAAGATATAGCTCAAAGTTTTAACTATTATATTATAAACATATATATTTTACAAATATATAGAAATACTATTTTCCAATGTTCCGCTACCCCACATAGACATATAATTATTGTACAATCCCCTCCGCGGAACGGTTACCCGTTCCGCGTCAGGGAATCCCCTCCGCGGAACGGTTACCCGTTCCGCGTCAGGGAAAGGTTTATAATTATTATACAATCCCCTCCGCGGAACGGTTACCCGTTCCGCGTCAGGGAAAGGTTTATAATTATTGTAAAAGGTTTAATTATTATACATATGTGTACAAGGTTTCGGTATATTGTTTAGATCCGTTAAATTTTCGGTGTTTTTTTCTAAGGAGATTTAATCAGTGCTCTGTTACGAGGTCTTCAAAAAATGGCCGCTTCTAAGCCTATTTCCTGATTGTATTAAAAAAAAACATCCTTAATTTCACTCAACAATAATTTTGGAACCTTAACTCTTGTTCTGGGCTGTTTCCCTTTAGACATACAACCTTATCGCACTATGTCCGATTATTCAACATTCATCTTTGCCATTCCGAGTGCAAATACTCTCCGGTAAAATCACTACAATCCCCCGATGTTGACAAAATCAAAGATATTGTCCGAGATCACAGTTCTGTACCTGCTAAGATGTTATTTAAATTACCTACTTATATAGGTTTCGCGGAAAACCAGCTATACTAGTCAGTTTTGTCTTTCACTAACTTACCACAATTCTTCGGATATCTATGCAACGATAACCCGTTCGGGCTTTTATAACCCTGACCATGGTAAGATCACTAGCCTTCGGGTCTAATTCTAGATACTAATTCATTTTTTCATAATTGGTTTATCTAGGCTGTTTTCCCATAGTATCTCCCCTATGAAAAAAATAAAGCTTGCATCTAAAATTAACTTGCTGACCCATTATGCAAAAGGTACGCTCTTATTATTTATTTAAATTTTACTAAAGCTGCTTATAAAACTACTATTTCAAATTTTACCTCACGGTACTTTTCACTATCGCTTATATATCATATTTAGCATTAGAGGAAGGTTCCCCTATATTCAAACAGATTTTAATCCGTTTTACTTGAATTAAACAAGTTTTATTTTTTTTTTCTTGTTTAATTTAAACTTAATAAAGTATAGACAATATTAAATGATGCTTTTGTTATTGAGTATATACCAATAACAATCTCGTTTGATTTCTTTTCCTAAAGCTACTAAGATATTTCAATTCACTTCGTTTATTATTTAATTTCTCTTAGAACCTAATGATTTTATTATATATTCTTTAATATATAGCTAATTTATCCATAATAGTTTCTTTATATACTTACCTTTAAAGGTAAATATCTAATTCATATTATCTTTAATTGAATGTACAAAAATGCATCAGGTTATTATGATTCGAACATAACTACTCCTCAACCCAAATGAGACGCCTAACCAACCTGGCTCTAACCTGCTGTAATAAATATTACCAGACATCACTAAAACTTATCACTTACCCTATATCCCCAGCTCAATATTAATATATTAAAATGATAATAGTAGAGCTGGGATCAAATAGTATAAGATTTTCAGAGAGTATAGGATTCGAACCTATGTTTGGGTGAACCAAATACTAGTTTCAAGCTAGCCACAATAAACCACTCTGTCAACTCTCTTTTTCTATCGGCGCCGGAGGGGGAGAAGTATTCATCATCAGACAGAACCCTTACCCTAATTTACCATCCAAATCGTCGGCGGAAAAATCACCTGTAAAAGTACCATCACTTTACCTATTAGAGCGGGCTCTATTATTATATACCTGATTCTTCAATGACTTGAACATTGAACACATCCTTATCAAGAACGCGCTTTACCGATTAAGCTAAAGAATCTTTACCCTGCGGTGCGGAAAACGAGGGGTTAAACTCAAGAGCACCTAGACTCGAACTAGGAAATATAAGGTTGAAGCTTATGGTTTTAACCTATTAAACTATGCTCTTCGGAAAAGAGATGATTCGAACATCTAGGTCTATAATAGACAATATTTAGCAAATATCTTGCCCTACCTATAGCAACTTTTCCTTTTATTTACGGGTTAGACCGGGTTCGATCCGGCATCTATTTTCTCGACAAGAAAATCCTTTACCAATTAAGTTACTAACCCTATTTTACGGCTAGCTGAATTCGAATCAGCACACTTCGTATGGAAAACGAACAGTCTACCATTAACTTATAGCCATTATATATTAAAAATATCGGCGGCGCGTCCCGCTATAACTCATCCCCCCCCCCCCCCGGCCAGGGGGGAATAAATAACTATAGTAACCAATTATTCCATCGGCGCCGGAGGGGCTGGATACACGAACCGTAAACCCCCTTTACGGAGTCGGTAATATATCTGAAAATTTATAATAAATCCCCAGCTCAATAGTAGAACATAATACTTAATATTCTGGGGATCTATCATAAATATTAAGGGGGAGGGGTCAGTCCCTCCGGGATGCAATTCGATATAATACGAACATATAAATCCTTAATCCTTTTTGGCTATGACTAGCTGAATTCGAATCAGCACATCTTATATGGTAAATAAGCAGTCTACCGTTAACTTATAGTCATTTCCTTTATGACAATCCCCCCCCCCCCCCCGGCCAGGGGGGGGGGATATCCTTATGTAGTCCTTAAGGATACTAATGGAATATATGATCTGTGATAGTATTAGTCTTATTCCTTGCATTAACTTTAGATTTTTTTAGCAACGGATAAAGCATAAAGGTTCAATGTTTATCCATAACAAGTAAGACTTATGGGATTTGAACCCATATGATAATGATTAAAAGTCACATGTTTTACCTTTAAACTAAAGTCTTAGTTTTCGTATTTTTCTTAGAAGTGTTATATACTTTTCTAATATACTAATAACCTTATCTTTAATATCCTCAATAATAGACTGAAACATATAGAAATAATCATACAACATCTACAAAATGTCAATATAATATCCCAGATTCGTATCCTAAGTGATGATGGTCTGTTAAGTGATATGCGTATAGACGTCACAGACCTACTGCTAAAAAAGCAGTACCTACTAAAACATGTATACCGTGGAAACCTGTAGAGAAGTAGAAACATGATCCGTAAACACTATCAGATATAGTGAATGAAGATACTGTATATTCTACACCTTGCAAGAATGTAAAGATTACTGCTAATATAATTGAAAATACTGTTCCATATAATGCTCCTTTTCTATTACCTTGAATTAATGAATGATGTCCATAAGTAATTGTAACACCTGATGATAATAAAATTATAGTATTTAAAAGAGGTAATTCAAAAGGATTTACACCTTGTATACCTAATGGAGGTCATTGTGCTCCTAATTCTATACTAGGTGAAATAGCACTGTGGAAAAATGTTCAGAAAATTGCTATAAAGAAAAAAACTTCTGAAATAATGAATAGACCTACTCCTATATTTAGTCCTTTTTGTACTGCGTTTGTGTGATTTCCTAAATAAGTCAAAAAATTAGGAACAAAATATTACTATTTTGGTTGGACTATATCTTGATAATAGATTAATCGCCGCCGGAGGGGCTGATTAATGTATTTATCCCTAACATTTAGTCTCTGAGGGGGCTAAAACAATTATACATTTTTAGGTTCCCTGCTGGTTATCTTAATAAAGAACTCCCAGCATATAGTCAAGTTTAAAGAGGGCACTTTTTTGTATTTAAACGGTAAAGCTTAAGTCTATCTTACGTTTACTATTCATATTAGATTGTATTAATCTAATTTTTAATCTTCCTTCTTCGGTGTTTAGAAACCATCATATTATAAACAATTTCTCAATCTCTAAAATCTTTACCTTTAACACCTAATAAAGGATATTTATTAAAATATTCAACAACAAATTTTATTGCTGTAACATTCAAAGATAATACTTTACCAGTTTTAATTTCATAAACTGATAATTTACAAGATAAAAATTTAGCCAAATTTTCCATAATATTTAACATAGACATTGAGCTTATTTGATCTATATATCGTTGATCGGACCTAAGCCGAAGGGTCAGGTCTGTACTTTCAGATCTCTTACGTGTATCTGATTTAGGTTTAGCTTATACAACCAAAATGTCCATCAGCTTCAGTAAATCCTGTAAATCAACTATTTGTTGAAAAATCTGATTTATCTAAACTACTTAATAATATGGTTAAATTATATTTTTTATTGATAAAATCAATTAATTTATTAAAAGATTCATTTTTCTCAATTTATCCTTAATTAAATTTATAAATAATTTAATACCTTCGATATCACCAATTATATACCTAAGAGTAGTATTATTGAAAACGACCTTTTCCTCCTAACATACATTGTATAAATACATATAATTCAAGATTGTTAACATGTGAAGTAAATACAATTCTAGGATTAAGAACTCTATTTAAAGTAGTATTACCTAAAAAAGGCAGTGATAAATGTCCATCACCTTCAAATAAACCAGCTAAATAATATCCAAACTGATCTTTAGATATGTTTAATTTATTTATATCAATATTATTTTTAATTTGTTCTATTACATTTTTATCTATAGCGGCTACACTTCCTCCCTGCAGCGCCGGTGTAGCCGAAAGCCGCTTTGTCACATTTAAATACAATAATTTTAAAAAAAAGACTTTTTTTTACCCTCTGAGATTACATCTCTAAATCATAAAGACATTACGTAAATAAGGTTAAATAAAGCTATAGGTAATAAGTTATTAAAACTTTGAAAACCATGCAGAAATAAAACTGCTCCTGTTGTTAGAATAAATAATGAAATACTAGTAAATAAAGGTCAAGGAGAAGGAGATACTAAATGATAAGGATGATTCTGGAAATTACTATTATATTTATATGACATATAACAATATATTTTAACTTCAGTAGTTTACACTACTACTAAACTTTTATTTTTCTGTTTTTTGTGATATAGTTATTACTATAGCCCCGATCATCGCTAATAATAAAATTACTGAGGCAACTATTAGTCAGATAGAATAATTAGTATACATTATGTTACCTATACTAGTTATATTTGTTACATCCACTAAGGAGCTATCTCATGATTTACTACTAGCATAAGCTATTTGCTGTTTTAAATCTACAATATTAAAGAATTCATTATCTAATTGAACTTTATAAATTTCAGATAATGAATTTGATAAATAAGAAATTATAGTATTACAAGGTAAAACTTGTCCTACAATATAATAGAAAAGTAAAACAGTTAATATAGCTAAAGGTATATCATTATTATTTTCACTTAAAAGTTCAGATATTCTAATATTAATTAACATTAATATGAAAAGGAATAAAATAGATACAGCTCCAACATATACTAATATATAAGATAATCCGATATAATTGTATCCTACTAAAATTAATAAACCCGCTATATTAACAAATAAACCTATTAAAAATAATACAGAATATATAGGATTTATACTTACAATAGTAAATATACCGAATAAAATAGAAACTAAATAAAGAATATCTACTAATTCTATCTTTAATCCATTATTAATAAAATCATTTAATAAATAAACATAATTCATTTTTAAAAAAAAAATAAGTCTATCATAATCATAATGATAATATGAATAATTAAATATCAAGAGAGGGCGCCGGAGGGGCGGATATAATTAGGAAGAAAAGGAATCGAACCTTCGATGGCTTATAGCCATTGAGTTTACAGCTCAACCCGTCAACCAACAAACGGACCCTTCCTTATAGAAAAAGAGTATGTCTTTTTCTCAAATAATATTTTTTTTTTGTTAAATATAATGCATCCCGTGCAATTTCCATTACACGAACCTTATTTCGACTTAACACCAATCAAAGTCATGCATACGAAAATTTAACCTAGATTTATATATACCTGATTGTATATATTAATCCCTAGGCAAACCAAACTTATTGCACATACTTCTTTCAGCGCCTGACGAGTGGTTAGTACCTAACTGAGATTAAATTCACCGTGACGTTGGTGATTCACGATTACTAGTAATTCCTTATTCATGCAGTCGAGTTACAGACTACAATCCATATTTTATCCAATTTTGGGGATTAGCTCCATTTCGCAATCTCGCATCCCTTTGTTAAGGCGTATGTGGCACGTCTATAGCCCACAGTATTTAGGCCATGATGACTTGTCTTAATCCCTATTAAAGGTTCGATGTATCGGCCTTACACTTTATGTATAAATACCACCAAAATATTCCAGGTTTCTATATTAAGTGATATTTATAAAATAAAGCAAGGGTTTTCGTTAATTATAGGAGTAAACCAAATCTCACGACATTAACTAAAGACAGCCGTGCAGCGCTTGTAACATTTAATTGATATTCAAACTGTGGTAAGGTTTTTCGCGGATTATCGAATTAAATAACATACTTCACTACTGGTTTCAGAAACGGTCTAATGATTTCAGTTTATATGTTGCCATATTACTCTTGAGGTGGAATGCTTTCACTTTCATTTATAGACTAAATATATTTTCTAGCCTATGGCATTCATCATTTTCTGCTTGGACTACTAGGGTATCTAATCCTTCTTGCTACCCAAGCCTTCGTCCCTCAACGTCAGTTTTTACATAGAAGGATGCCTTCGCCGTTATCAGTCTTTCTAATATTAAAGTATTTCATCACTACTCTAGAAATTCTTCCTTCTCACATAAAACTCTAGTAAAAAAGTACTCATTTAGAGTTTAATTTACCGTCTAGGTACCCTTTAAACCTAATAAAGATGAATAACACTAGTCTTCTACGTATTACCGCGACTGCTGGCACGTAATTTGGTCAAGACTTATAAATAAGAAATTGTCATTATCATTATCTTATTTAGAATTTTATACGAATTAATCGTTAGTATTATTTTTATAATACATTTTCATTCTTCCAAGTTACTGGTTCAGCCTTTTGGCCATTGACCAATATTCCTCACTGCTGTACTAATACGCATTGGGGTTTTTTCAGACCCAATGTGGTCGATCGACCTCTCAGTCACGACTACGGATATTAGCTAGAAAAGTAATTACCTTTCCTACTACTAACCGAAATAAAGATTTTCATCTTAAAGCGGTATAAGATCTTAAAGCGGTCTTAAGATCCTAGATTAGTATTAAAGAGGAGTTTAACACCTAACCTTACCTAACCTTTCCTTTTATAAGAGTTTTTTTCCCTTACTTTAAGGTAGCCAAATTATATATTACTCACCTGTACACCACTACTAATCAGTTTTAAAACTAATTAGTCGTTCGATTAGCATGTGTCAAGTACTTGGACAGCGTTCAATCAGAGCCATCATCAAACTCACAAGGTATATTAATATTAAGATATACCATCCCCTCGCCGGTCTGGTAAAAACAAAACCGCCTATGGGCCATTATACTAATATTAATTCCCCTCCGCGGGACGGTGACCCTCCCGTACCGCGTCAGGGTATTAGTAAATGTTTAAATCCAAAGATATAGCACTATAAGTTTTTTTTAGTCCTATTATCTCTTACTATTCTAGATTTTAATAATGGTATATCTTAATACCTATAATGCAATTTATATATACTATTTACATAAATGTTACTAAAAAGGCATAACTAAGCCAGTTTCTGTATTATTTTATAATTCTAAATAAAAACTAATCATTGGGTTATTGTTCACTATTTTTGATTGGAAACTTTTCTCATGCCTCATGAGTTACCCAACCATTTGTAATAATTTTTAGTTTCTGTATAAAACCTTATATTCTTATAAACCGTCGCCTATGGCAATGCGTATATGAATCTAAAGTATTGGACTTTTCTATAAAAATTTTATACCTTTTTATAAACATCTGGAGATCATAAGTGAAATGGTCCAGATTATAAAAATCCCGCCTCCGCCCCCGGCTACGGGCGTACTTATAATAATAATAAGCAATATGGTATATATGTAGAGATTAATAAATCCCCACCTTAATATTAATAAAAAACTAAAAGAGAATTAAAAATAAATTAACTAATAAACGTAAAAGAGGTTGGAATTTTTTATATTATTATAAAAATTTAGAAAATAGGAATAAAAGGGAGGGGTATTACACCCAATACAAACCAGATTAGTGTAAATCTACAAACCAGATTAGTGTAAATCTAATCCGTCTTTAACATAAGAACTAGTTAAAACTACGAAAACTTGAGCCTGAATGAACGCGATAGCTAATTCTAATCCTGAGAATGCTATAATAAATGCTAAAGGTACTAATCCTAAAAAGAAGAACAATATACCTGAAGTCATTATATTATAAGTAAATCCACTTAGAATACTTAAAAGCATGTGTCCACTCAATATGTTAGCGGCAAGTCTTAATCCTAAAGATACATTTCTAGATAAGTATGATCGGCTGTACTCTTGGTCTATCTAAATTTTATCTTAGTTCCCATTGAATGAGTTATTATTTACATACTTTAAAAATTAGTTAATCGTTAACTTTTCTTAAAATATATTTATTTTTAAAAATATTAGTACGGTTATTTAAAAAATACCCTGAAAGAGATGGCGATGAGACATTTAAAGCTTTACCGGCTAAAGTTAACGAAGGATAAATTGTTACTTCTTTTGTATTAACATCAGTAACCTCAATCTTACTTGTTTTTCTATTAACTTTACCTTCAGAATCAGTTATTTTAGTAATTGTATAACCTTTTAAAGTTTCCTCTCCAGTTTTAACTGTTTCACTTAGGAAATATCACAGACGTCCCCTGGATATATTTAAAAATATAGCTGCTGCTGTTAAGGAAGAAAATTCTTTTATTTCTCCTGTTTCTTCGTTAGTTAATAAAACAGGCTGCTGAGGTAACTTTATTCTGTCGGTGTTGTAAGACTGTGAAGAAGATTCTATATCATTTTCAAATTCTAAAGACGAGTGTTTTGCAGAAATTAAAAATTCCTTATATGGAGTATTATTTAATAAATATTTACTTACGGATATTCTAGATATTCCTAAATATTTACCGGTTTCTGTCAGGGAAATAAATTCTAAGGTTTCACCTGTTTTCGTATTAGTAACTATTACAGGTTTTCTAAAAGTGTTACCTAAACGCTTTTTATCTACATGTTCCTTGCTAAGATTTTTCCCTAATAGGGCTTCTCTTTTAAGATCCCGAGTTGACTCCTTCACCACTCTATCTTTAGATGCTATTCCTATTAGTTTTTTAGCGGCTTCACTATGTCTATACCCCGTTGGAGATCCTGCTACTTTTAACACGTTGTAGTCGGGGTAATACGTATCAAAGTAATATTGTTCTCTTTGAAGTAATACATCCGGAGAACAATATTCTAATATTTCTAATATGAATTCCCCGTATCCATATTTTAACAACGCTTTATATATTGCCATATTCCGTTTAGGGTACGAGATATGATTATAATTTAGATATTGCTTAAATCTGATACTCAAATTCTTTGATGAACCTATATAACTTTTACCCGATTTTCTATGCACTCAACGGTAAATTCCAGTTCGTCCCTTATTTTCGTTTACGATTGATTCCTTTTCCTTATCGGAATTATCGTAAACTCTAACAGACGCTGGTCTTTGTTTAGATGATGTGGCCATAGATCTTATACCATAGGTAAATCTATTTGGTTTACTTAATAAACTACCTCTAAACCCGGATGGTCTTGACATAGTATTAGAACAAGAACTATATGGTTTTAAAGTATGAAATCTAGATAAAATTAAAAGACATCTTAATGTTCGTTAAACATTACTCTTCTCCGCGAATAACAGATCTTCGCAGAGGGACCAAGACTATACAGAAACTTTAATTTGAGTTACTTGATTCTACTCAAAACCACTTTCATGGCGACTAGAGTACACCTTACAGTGTTAATGATAACACTGAAGAACCGTCTACTCGTTGCTCTTTTACAAATATTCTACCCTGACGAAGTTCATTATATTATGTGTTTTATTAAGATATAAACTATTTAGGTTATAGTTATATTTTAGTGAAATTCCTCTCTTCCTTAAAAAACTTAAGTTTTTAAGGGAACCAGGAGATTAAAGTAGAATATTTGACTTAGATCCGCGATTACCCATTAATCTTTCGATTATCTCAAGTGATGTTACCTTACCTCTTAAAAACTAGTTTATATAATTTTTAAGACTCTTTACCTAGTAGAGGCAATGAGCTAGTGATTAGCTAGGCCAGTTACATCTTTACAACATAACCTTGGTTACTTGAGCTTTAGGGCTTCCCCGGAGTTTGGCTCTTGTTCACAATTAAGTAGTCTTTTCTACTATTATGAATTCGATTAAAACTAATAAAGGTAATAATGCTAAAGGACAACCTGAAGGTACAAATAATGAGAAGAATTTTAACCCATGTATTTGGAATCCTAAGATTGTTGCACCTAAAACAACAGTAAAACTAAGTGAGAATGTTAAAACAAAATGTGATGTTGATGCAAAACTATAGGGTCTTCTTGATAGATCCCCTCGCCGGCTCCCTTAGGGACCCCCCCCCCCCCCTSRKGGYWAATTTATGGGTCAGAGAGGGGGGGGGGGAACGCGCCGGCGAGGGGATCAAGTTGGACTATATATTAATTAATCACTCATCTACCCCACCGCCCCGCCGGGGGGGGGGGATGAATTCTTAAAATTGAATGATTAATTTTTCACGTACAGTCTCTGAGGATCCTACTCGACAGAATGTCTTTGGTTTCCTGCTGATTATTCATTGTTACATCTTTTAGAATTTTTACGACCTTTTAAGGTTCGTATCTAAAGCATTAGAAACTTCCAGCATATAGTGAAATTTTTTTCGTTATTATTATATGTATGTAATCCCTATGTTAATTGTAGAGAACAAATATCTAAACTATTTTCCTACTTAGGGTTCGATATCTAATTATTTCTTCTACTATTCATATTACTTTTAATTAATTTAATCTTTTCTTTTGTTAAATGATCCTTAGTTCTTACTAGCTCGGCTACTCTTAAAAAATCGGCGGCGAAGGCGCTGTCTTGTTGTTTAGAACCGAGTAAAGGATATTTATTAAATAAAGGAAGAATCCCCC
>HG983520.1:39200-69886 GCA_900006255.1 Xeromyces bisporus
TATCGTGTAAAGTAGAGACAATTAAATCCCCCCCCCCCCAGGGGGGGGGAGAACCCAGAATTTTAAAATCATTTTTGATACAGTAATGAGAGGCTTGATCTGATCCTTGATGATTCGATTATTTCCTCTCCTTCAACGGAAAACCCCCCCCCCTATTAACGGTTATTGATTGGAAAAACACTTTAAAAACTCAATCATTAGTAATTTTATTATATTAATCTTCGTATTTTTTTTTTTTAATGATAGTTTAATGGTTAAAACTATTTCTTCACATAATCACCTCATTTAGTTTGGTATTATGTTAAGTTTATTGTTGGTTCAATTCCTTCTCATTTAAAGACCTTCATATATAGTAGGTTAAATATAATTTTGTTATTGAATTGATTTACTAATTATAATTTGACTATTATAATTAAGGTTAGAGAGAAATAATTAAACTTCTTTTCCTCGGCGAATGAGAACGCGGCGACAGTGTTACCTAATTTGAACAATGGGGATTACAAAAGGAATCCGACGAGGAATTGTTTAGTTTCTTAGAAGCTCTCCGCTTTTGTAGCTTTCTATTTTTGATGAATTTCTTGTTATTTCTTTACTCTAGCTTGAGCGGTTTTTGAGATGAGAAAACTGAGGTAACGGGTCACCGATCCTTAAGACTTTAAAGCAAACGTATGTAGCAATGGGTAAAGTTGGATTTAATTTTGATATTCGGATAAGATAGTTAATACTTAAGTGATAACCATATTATTCTATAAGTTGGGTTTAAAATATATAATATACGGGAGAGTGTAAGTGAGCTGTAGTGACCCTACAGTATGTAGTTGTACTCACCGCTCCTTGGAAGCCTCCACCACTGTATAGATCTAACGAGTCTAACTTTTGTGGATTAAAGAGTGTATTATATGACTTAGTAGTCTCTATCTGATTTTTAGTTAATATTTATCATCATCCGGTTGAATAAAGGTTGGCTTGGTTAGGCTTATTATAGACCTAGGGTAATACCCTGATATAACAATAAACCGACTCAAGGAATAAGGTTATTGTACGCTAAACATTGTTGTTTGGAATAAAGGATGAGTTGAGTTTATTTTCCTTCTTTAAATAATTTTAAGATATGATGGTTATGATGATTATGATTAAAAAAACAACTACAACGCAAACAGCGCGTATAAACACTGTATTTTATAATAAGGTTAATTTTAAATTAGATTTACATTATTCTCACTTTAATTCTAAGAAATTTTATTCTACACCTTTTTCTCCTTTAGTTAGTGAATCAACTAAACAAAAAGGTAATATTGTTTTGTATACCCTCCTTAGGGTTACTACACATGGCCCTGAGGGGGCGCGGGAGGCGCCGGGGAGGGGATGGTTTAACTACAGGAATAATATTAGGAAAGGAATTTTTAGACTGTTCAGATAAACCAGAGGCGGAGCCTCCGCGAAGCTTTTATACTTACTAATTTTAATAAACCCTCTTTAGTTAAATGTACTTTTTCTTGTACCAAACTAACAGCTTGTTTGAATCAGCATGTTTTTGAGTAATTAAAGGATATTTATCAAAATGATCTATAATTATCCTTAAATTTTTTTAAACCGCTAACACGGAACTCTATTGAATCTTTCCCATGTTTGTATATTTTACCTCTCTAAATTTTTGAATTGATTCTAACAATCCTCTATCTTTATTGTGTAAAGAAAAATAGGTTTAACCTGTCATCCGGTTAACATTCTATTATCCTTATAGATAGAAATATTAAAACATCCCTCACCATCTGAAAAACCAGTAAAATAATGAGGATTAATATTATTAGTATAATTACCCTTAGAGTTAGAAGAATAAGATCCGGCGCGCGCAAGCGTGCTGGATCAGCCGCCGCAGGGGGGGGGGGATCTAAACGGCGCCGGAGGGGCGGTACATACATATAAAGAATTAATAATAACGAATAGGCACCTTTTTACCATTCCTATTAAATTATTTACTAATATGAATATGAATAATGAATATATAAAAGGGAAATATATTTGCCCTTTATTTGGGTTAATTTGACTTACTACTGTACTATGCATTGTTGCATATATACTTTCCTGACTGATTGATCAGTTATTTGGTATTATTTTATTCTCATTTGAAGCTAATAAGCTATATGTTAATATTAAAAATGCACCTATTAATAGGTATAAACCAATATTTGTTAAAGATAAATGGATATTTCCTAATAAGTTAGCGTTTAAAGAAAATAAATCTATAACTTCGAACTGATCTAGTGGACTTAATAAAATATATAAATTATTCATATTATTTTTTTTTTATTAAATTCATTTATATATATAATAATTTACAATTTTCGAAAAATTCGAAACTAAACCCTTAGGGTTTCCCCTCGATTCCTAAAGCCGGGTCCCAAAGGGACCCCTAAACTAACCGATAGGCGGTGCGGAAAACGAGGAATTTATAGGGGCGTTCCACCACCTGGACTAGCGACACTAAGGTCGTTAAATATTACTTTTTTTTTTTACTTATAAACTATAATTTGTTTATATACATACGAGAAATAAAAATTCGCACGAATCTAGGTAATATATATTTAGTAAATGCGTATATTAATACTGTTAATATTACAAAAGCAAATACTACTTGATTAACAAAATAAAAAGGTACTAATTGTGGCATGTAATATTCATTTATCTTAGATACTTTCTTATTTCTATCATCACTCCTAAAGATTATAGGGCAAATCTATAGGAGAAGAAGCCCTTAAGATGAATCGAACATCTATCAAAATATTAACAGTATTCCGCTCTTCCATTGAGCTATAAAGGCTATTAGTGAATCCCCTGTTGCTTCGCAACCTACTAAATTCGACCGATATCATTCTTATCCAAGACTCGAACTTGGATCAGAATATTAGAAGTATTCTGCTCTACCATTGAGCTAATAAGAATAAAGTATAAATATACTATACTAAAAGTAAAACTTTTATTAATTTAATTTATTTGTATACAATAAATGCTTAGTTTATATTATAAATTAAAGAAGAAACTGAGTAATGTAAACCATCTAAAATAGGAGCTGGGTATATTCCAAATAATACTGTAAATACTACAAATATTAATAACAATATAAACTCTCTTCTATTTACATCACCTATATTTTCTCTAAAGTATATAGAGTAAGAACCACCAAAAGCTATTCTATTGTACATATATATTGTATAAGCTGCAGAGAATATTATAGAAGAACTAGCTAAAACACCTAATATAGGCATTCTTTCAAATACTCCATATACTGACATAAATTCACCTAAGAAATTTAGAGTTAAAGGAGCACCACAATTACCTAATGATAATATGAAGAATAATACTGAGAATATAGGCATAACTTGAGCCATACCTCTATAGTATGTAATTAATCTAGTAGATGATCTGTCATATAAAATACCTCCTGCACAAATAAATAAACCTGATGAAACGAAACCGTGAGCTAAACCTAAAACTATTGCACCTTCAATACCTTGTATTGTATTACTAAATGCACCTATTAAATAAACAGCTGCGTGAGATACAGATGAATAAGCAATAAGTTCTTTAACATCTATTGTTCTTAATGTACTAAAACTAGCATATATTATTGTTATTACACCTATAACATATATTATGTAAGTATAATTTAAAGAAGCTTTAGGTAATAAAGGTAATATTAATCTAAATATACTATATAAACTTAATTTTAAAACTATCATATTATTTGACCTACTCCCTTTACAGGGCATGAATACTCTCCAATATATTATACGTATACGTATACTTATTATTATACATATTGAGGTATATAATATTTATTGGGTAGGTACTCCATTATTTTCATAATGGGGTGGACCATATCTTAGCTACTATATTAAAAGTAGAATTTATTTAAATGATCTCATTTAAATAAAGTTCTTTTTGAGTTCATATTTTCTTTATATTTTAATATTTTTTGTAAATTATTTTTATCTTCCTTTTTAATCATTAATTTTAGGATTTTTGATCATGTGATATAATCCATATATTTACTACTAAATAAAGGATATTTATTTAAATACTCTAATAATTTTAAATTACTTTCAAAGGTTGTAGTTTTTATTCAATATTGATTTTTTCTAATTTTTAGTTTAGTTAATAAAAATTTACTAATTTTATTCATAATTTCTATTTGATCTTTATTATTAATATTAATCCTTTTTTGTGCTAGTTCTAACATACAAGCAATTTTTTTTGTTTTAGCATGTTTATTTTGTGAATACCTTACATAAAAACAACCATCTGCTTCTATAATACCAGATAATCATGCATTTGAATCTAAAGAAGAATTATCTAAAGGTAAAGGAGTTATATTATTATTATTTTTATTATTAATTAAATCTATCAACTTATGTAATTGTTCAATTTTTAGTGTTCTCATTTTACCATTTATTAAATTAATTATTTTTATTAAACCTTTTAGATTACTTATTACATATGTATATGCATTTTTACCTTTTATTTTATATAGATTTCCTGATCCTAAGATACACTGTATCTTTAAAGCTAAGGGTAAATCTTTATTATTAAAAGCTATTACAATCATACTAGCACCTTTATTATTTATATATATAGATCCATCTCCTTCTATTAAACCTGCAAGATATGAACCTAATTTGGTAGTATTATTAATATCTACATTTTTTGCTTCTAGCGTATGGTCTCTGAAAATATTATTTAGGTTTTTATTGGTTGATACAATATTTCCTAATATAAAAAGCGTATTACCTCAAAATATACTTTTTATACAAAGATAAATCCCCAGCTCAATAGTAGAGCTGACCCGTCCCCCTCAGGGCATCTTAAATAATTTTCTGCTGATTGACCAGCGAAAAGATCCCCCCTGGTGTTTTCAGCAATTAGCTAGATATAAAGCAAGCATAGTTTTCATACCTGCTAAAATAATACTACCTGATAATGGTGATTCAACGTGAGCTTTTAGTAATCAAGTATTTAAAAATATTGTTGGTGTTTTTACAGCTATAGATATAAATATTCCCAACAATAAAAATATTTGAGTTACATTATTAAAATTTGCTTTTGATAGTGCGTCATAATCTGTTGTTCCCATTATAGAAGACATAGCTAATATTGATAATAACATAAATAATGATCCAAATAATGTATATAAAAATAAATAGAAACTTGCTCTTACTTTATTACTTGAACCAAATAATCCTATTAATAAAAATAAAGGTGGTAATATACTTTCAAAGAATACATAAAATAACAATATATCTAATACTAAGAATACTCCTAATAATAATGTTTCTAATAATAACATTATTACTACATATGATAAAATATTTTTAGATTCTATTGTATTTCAATTTGATAATATTGCTATTGGCATTATTATAGTTGTTAATAATACAAAATATATGGATAAACCATCTACACCTAGATATATATCAAAATAACTTATTTCATAATGTTCTTCAATAAATTGAAATTGTTTACTACTAAAATCAAACAGTATAAACATAAATAATGAAACAACTAAATTTAATATTGAAGTCCCTAAGGCTATAGATTTTATTCTTATATTATTTTTTAATGATAAACCATAATTTGACTCTATTGTTAATAAACCTACTCCTATTAAAGGTATTAATAATAATAATAAAGACATGAGTACAAATATATTTTTTATTATCTCCATATAAAAGTATATATTACATCTAAGAAAATTTTCCTATATTTTTCTGCGATGTATCTATATAACATATTTATAATGTTACACCTTATGTATGACATAAAGTTATAATTTATAAAAGCACCTAGACTCTAACTAGGAAATATAAGCTTTAAACTTATAGTTTTAACTATTAAACTATGCTTTTTTTTACCCTAAACCAAACTAAAAAGACGGCGGTGCGTTACCTCCCTATCCTTCCCTCCAGTCCGTCCCACACCCCCTCTGGCTAATTATACTGAATTGTCTCCTATTCTGTCCTAACGAAGAATAAAACCACATTCAAAAGCACTATCTTTTTCTTTAAATGGTTTATTTGGGTAAAGTAGTAAATTTATTGTTTCCTATTTAATCTAATTTTTCTATAATTTCTATAACAATTTTTAAAATTTCCCCTAATAATTCTATAAATCAAACCTTTCAATTTTTATATTCACTTTCTTCCATTACGGAAGAAACAGGAAAATAAGTTGGTGGCTCATTACCCTCTCTTAGCTCAGCTAAGTTATTATCTACGGTAACTAGTCGTTCTAAGTACCTGGTATGTTGTGGATCCCCATGATCTTCTGCAGAGTTAACTAAATCTTGTAGACTTCTCCTACCTTCTCTAATTCTTATCCTTAACCTATTGGCTTCTTCAGTGTTACCTCTTGTTAATTCTACTCCTAAACTTCTAATGTTATTATTAAGATCCCCATATAAATTTTCATGCTCTTGTACTAAATTATTATTTCCTATATCATTTCCAGTTCCATTAGTAAAACCATTACCATTAGCATTACCATTACCATTAGTCATACCATTAGTATTACCTGAACCATAATTTGAAGGATTATTAGTTCCATTAGTCATACCATTAGTATAACCTGAACCATAATTTGAAGGATTATTAGTTCCATTAGTCATACCATTAGTATTACCTGAACCATTAGTCATACCATTAGYATTACCTGAAACATTACTTGAATTATCAGAGATTCTATAATTATCACTATCGCTGCTATCGCTACTAAACCTACTTACTTCAATAATTTGGTTAGAATTATGAGAGATTTCTGCATCAGAAGAAGAAGAAGAAGAAGAAGAAGAAGAAGGAGAATTCGAACCTCTTCCACGTCCATTAGTTAATTGATATAAATGGATTGAATTACTTCTTATATTTCTGTTTCCATTCATATATTTTTATAATTAAATTTATTTATTTATATAGATATATTATTATATATAATTTTCGAAAAATTCGAAACTAAACCCTTAGGGTTTCCCCTCGATTCCTAAAGCCGGGTCCCAAAGGGACCCATACCCCCCCCCCCCCCGGTAAACTAACCGAGAGGCGGTGCGGAAAACGAGGAATTTATAGGGGCGTTCCACCACCTGGACTAGCGACACTAAGGTCGTTAAATATTACTAAAGTTTAAAAAATTAAAATATCATAAGGAATTAAATTAAATTAAATATATATTAATTCTATACTAGGTGAAATAGCACTGTGAAAAATGTTCAGAAAATTGCTATAAAGAAAAAAACTTCTGAAATAATGAATAGACCTACTCCTATATTTAGTCCTTTTTGTACTGCGTTTGTGTGAATTCCTAAAAATTTAAAATTAAAATATAATTATGATACCCTCCCTCCCTTAGATATTAGATTAAAAAAAAAATCTAATAAAAAATATTAAATATCATTTAATCAATACCCCTATCAAAAATATTAAATATCATTTAATCAATATCCCTATAAAAAATATTAAATATCATTTAATCAAATTAAATTAAATATATATATACAAACAATATATTTATATATATATATTAAACGTGTATAAGATTTGAACTTATATTAATGTGTCCGAAGCACATCATTCTTCCATTAAATTAACACGTTTACCATCCCCGCGGCCGCGGCCGCCCCCACACCCTCCTTAGGCCAGAGACGGAAACCGCCGAGGGGATAAATGAAATATAAATTTTATTGTTAAAAAATCATCATACTAAACTGTGAAATAAAGTCATTTGTAGCATTAATAATTTATAAAGTTAATTAGGGATCATAACCAACACTATTAACACTTCCCTTACCTGTTCCAATTATTTTAGCTGCTTGTAACATAGAATAATTTATAGAAGGTGTACAGCCATCTTTGTTAGTTAAACTAAACTATTAAAATCCCCTCGGCGGCGCCTCCCGCGCCGCCTCAGGGCCTCCTGTTTATTAAAGTACAAAAATTACCTCCGCGGGACGGTTACCCGTTCCGCGTCAGGGGATCTATTTGTTTATTTAGATTTAACTAATTTAAATTTATGAGTCTTTAATTAATCATTTTATTATTCGGACAATGTTCATAAATTATATTTAAGATCCCCCGGCCAGGGGGGGGGGTAGATATGGATATTCAAACATAATATAAGACCATTCGCGGGAGGCGCCGGCGAATATTTACATATAGAAACCATTTATACAAAGGTTTATCATTAATTCAGTTAACCCTCTAGCTAACTCACTAGTTAACCCAAAATCTGTATCTAGTTGACTACAAGAACATATATTATCCAACTCATCTAATAATCTTAACGATATACATACCTCACGGTAAGAATCTACACATGCTTCCATGAAAGGTATGATTGTATCTATCAAGTCATCATCCATATCCATAAAACGAAAATCAAAATCTCCATACTCTTCCGTCTCTATATTTGTATAATGATTTTCCTCTCATTCTAACTTTAAATTTAAAGGATGAGATGGAGGGGCTTGGACATGATCTTCGTAATTTGCAGGAATGTTATTACTATGTTTTTTTTCTATAATTCCATATCTACCTGTCGTACCCTCACTCATTTCTTTTATTACTTCTCTATTATTATTAGCATTATCAAAGTGGTGATAAGCTCTCATACGTAGCATTTCCATAATATTATTACCATTACCAGGAGGAGTAATACTATAAGTTTCACTTCTATATCCATCTCTATAAGAAACCGATTTATTATCTAAATTACTAGAAACAATAGCACTACTAGGTAAAGCACTTTCTAGAGTATGGAATACTTTTTTTTTATTATAATTATAATTATATAACTTGTAATATTTAGATTTTATATAAAATTTTCTTATGATTGTTATCATCATTCATGTAACTGTGAATAATATTATAGATAAATAAAACATCATATTATTATGTAATTCTTCTATTCCTTCCATTTGAGGTGAGTCACTTTCTTGAAAGAATATTCCTCAAGGAGTTGGTGCGTCCAATTGTAAATTTTTTATTTTTAATATTTCTAAGAACATTTTATATATAGATATTGTCTAATTTTAATTAACTTATTCCATTAATTCTTAATATAATTTTCATTGCTAATCAATCTATGAATTAACTCTTATAAATAGATATAAAATTAAAAATATAAACTTGTAAATTATAACCTTAATATGCGATTATTAAGATAAATGCTGGAGTTATAGTTCATATTAATTATATCAGTGTCTAAAACTCAGGTATAACTACTCTATTATCTACTTCTAGCATTCTAAATTGTCCATATTCTAAATCACTTTAAGGTACTATGTAAGAATCAAACTCTATAAACTCATTATCTTCATTTAAAATCAGGATATTGATAACTTCAATATCATTGGTGACCTTCTGCATAAACAACTAATGAAGGATCTACAACCTCATCCATTAAATATAATAATTTGAATGATTGAAATTAAATGTAATAAGTTGAAAAAAAAATCATGTGATATAGAATTATAAAAATATTAATATAATGTATAAATTCCGTGTTTAAGTGTGTTTACATAACCACCACCGTAAACAGGTATTAGCAAAAGGATTCACAAAAAGTAAATACCTTAACACTAATATCTATAATGCGATTTATAAATATTATTTAAAGTATTATTAACCAAATATATACCTATAATGCCGGTTATATTTTTTATTGATATATGTATATATTAGTTAAAAAAAGGACACTTATATTATAACGTAATAAAATAAATAATAATAATACCCTCCCTCCCTTAGATATTAGATTAAAAAAAATCTAATAAAAAATATTAAATATCATTTAATCAATATCCCTAATTCTATAATTTAATATAAAGATAACTTATTTTCGGCAAAAGCGATGTAAATCGGCGCCGGAGGGGCAGTATTCGGCGCTCTCTGTTATGTAAAAGTATATTTAAGTATTAAGTAATTAAGATTGTAAAGGTAAGCTTGCAAAAGCATGAGGTTTAGGAGTACAATATTTCCTGGTACTTTTAGTCTAATTAAACCATTAATGTTATTAATTAAATAAACCATTTCTTCTTTTTTGCTACTGAGTGTGGTTTATTTTTATCAGATATAATTATACCTATGTGTAGTGTATTTTGAATATAACTCAGAATTCTAATATCCCTGTTAAATCATATATACATGTATATATATATACCTATAATATAATATATAAATAATCTTTATAATAAAGAAATATTAGTTGGTATTATTCCTAAACCATATATAATACAAGGTATTAATATAACATAAGCTATAACAATAGGTAATAAAACAGTTCAACAAACAGACATTAGTTGATCGAAACGTATTCTAGGGAAAGAAGCTCTAACTCAAATGAAAACAAAAACAAAAAAAGCTGTTTTTACAGCTAAATTTAAAGGAGAAGAAGATATATGAACAAATATATCATAAAAAATAGTATTATTAACATCAAAAAATAAATTAAAAATATATATAAATAAATCTAAAGGAATAATACTTAAATAACCTCCTAAAAATAAAACACTATTTGTTACGCTCATTAGTACTATACTAGAATATTCAGCTAAGAAGAAAAAAACAAAAATACTAGCAGAATGTTCAGTCATGAATCCACTAACAAGTTCTGATTCCTAAATCCCCTCGGCGGCGCCTCCCGCGCCGCCTCAGGGGGATGTGATTATGTCTCATATAACCCCAATCTTATGGGAGGTATTACTCACTAATTACTTTAAAACGGTATATATTATTATATATTAAACATTTGTTCAAGTATTTACCCACTGTTACCCTAGATATATCTAAATGTCTGGCTAGCTCTTTTTTAAACTTTGATATTAAATTATCATTTAAATCGAAAATTCCTACACCTGAAGAATGTTTGCTCATTCTCTTACTTATAAAAAATTTAGTTTCTTCTCGGTGTCTCTATCGAGACACTGGATTTAACTTTCCAGGTTTACTAATTAATGCTAGAGCTTCTTCACTGTTGGATGATTCTCTTTATAAAATTCTATCATCTTTTTTCTTGCATCTTCAGTGTGTTTATAACCTAACATACTTGTAGCGATAGCTTTTAAATTATATAAAGTATCAAATTTAAATTTACTTATATATTCAGTGGCCCTTCCCCACTGTTAAAGCTTTATCACTAATAGATTTAAGAAAAATAAAAACCCCTCCGCGTGGCGGTGGCCGCCACGTGTCAGGGGTACGTTAATTTATGAACCCTGACGGCAGGTGACCCTTGGTCACCTTTTAATGACCATATTTTAGCCGCGGTCCGCCGCCGGCGGACCGGGATTATCAAGATGTTCATTTAATCTTAGATATAGATCTTTTGCACTTCCAATATACTGTCTACCATTGATAGTATTCATAAAAGAATAAACACCTCCTTTATTTACTAATTCATTTATAAAAGACTTAACGGATTCTTTACTTAAATTATTAATAATAAAAAGAGGTATAGGCATTAATTCAGTATCTTTATCTGAATTTGAAGAAGAAGAAGAATGATGATATCTTTTACTTACTTTACTAACATAATTAGGTAATATATTAGTAAAAAGAGAGTTAGATCTAATCTTAGGAATAACAGAATTATATGCTTTCATAATCTTATTAACTTACGTTAACAATTGGACTATATATTATTTATTATAATAATAAAATTATAATAAATGATCACGTGTAGTCTCTGAAGGCTGAATTATGAAAAAATTCATTCCCTGCTGATTGTCCTAAATTACTGCTTAGGATTTTCCAGCAAATAGTGATCTTTAATGAGACCAAATCAGTAACTAGCCTCAGCTAAATCAAAGGGAGCTCTATTAGTTTCTGCAATAGAACCTATAAAAAATACTAAAAATAAAGAGAATAATGGAAATAAGAAAGTTACAACTCTTTGTGATTCTATAATATTTATTAAATTTAAACTACCCGCTAATAATATAACTAATAATATAACAGAACTTAGTATTAATTCGTAACTAATTAATTGGGCAGTACTTCTTAATGACCCTAAAAATGCATATTTAGAATTAGCAGATCATCCTGCTAATAAAATACCATAAGTTCCTAAAGAAGATACAGCTAATGCGTATAAAAGACCTAAACTATAGTCTGATATGTATAAACCTGAACCGAAAGGAATAACTAAAAACCCTAATAAAGCAAAAATTAAAGTTATAACTGGTCCAAGGAAAAATAAAATTATATTAGCTTGTGTTGGTGCAACATATTCTTTTAATAATAATTTTAATGCATCAGCAAAAGCTTGTAATAATCCATAATAACCTACTACGTTAGGTCCTAATCTTCTTTGCATACTAGCCATAGTTTTTCTTTCCGCTACTGTAACAAATGCTACGGCTAATAAAGAAGGTACAATAACTAATAAACCTTCAATTATTGAAATTAAATATGTTATCATTATTTTAGTATTATTTACATAAATAAAAATATATAATTTATTTATGGTAACATGCAGTAAAGATATATATATATAGTAATATGGAATATATATATATATAATATTAATAAAAATATATTTTTATATTTATGTTAGGTTAAGCTAAAAGTGAACAATATCTCACCTACTACTTTTCTCCCCCTCCGGCGGCGATTACCTTTCCTACTACTAAACTAAATTTACTTTATTTTATACTACTAATCTCCGTACTTTACTTTATTTTTCTTTTTCTTAAAAGGTGTATCTTTATATCTATAATTACATGTATAACTATTATTTACATAAATGTAATACAAACATTTTTTTTTTTTATTTTTATTCTATTAATCTCCGTACTTTATTTTATTTCTCTTCTTTATTTCTCTTATAAAGGGTATATATAAATAAGTTGACTAAATTCATATGGATTATTTTAAGTATAAATTAATGTTAACTTGAAATTTAACGTAATATTATATATATAATTATTTAATTACTAATATTTTAAATAATATATATATATAGGAGCCCGGGGAACTCGAATCCCTTTATTTCGATTTGCAATCGAAACGTAGAACCTTCTACTCAAGCTCCTATCCTTTATTAACTAAAGATTAAAGTAATATATGTAATAGATATATATTATATTAAATAAAAAAAAAGGTTACATTAGAGATTAAGTAAGGTTATTTAGGAAACTAACTAATTACTATTCTTTAGTAGCTAATTCTACTAAGCTATTTTCGATTAAACTAACTACAGGCATTATAACAAAGAAATGTGCAAAATATAAAACAGTTGAAATTTGTCCAAATTCAATGAAAGGAGTTTCAACGTGTTTTGCACCTATTTGCATTAATACTAGGAAGTTAGCAACAAAAACATAGAATGCTACTTTACTTAAAGGTCTGAATTGTACTCCTCTTAATTTAGATAAATCTGTAATAGGCATAACCATTAATGCTAAAATAGAAGTAAACATAGCGATAACACCTAATAATTTATTAGGTATAGATCTTAAAATAGCATAGAAAGGTAAAAGATCAAATATTTTAATCAATATTCAAATATATCTCCTATTCCCCTTTGCGGGACGGTTACCCGTCCCGCGTCAGGGGATTGATATAGATATAATACCTAACAGCTTTATAACCCCAATTTATATAACATTTCTTTAATAAAATACCCCTGAGGCGGCGCGGGACGCGCCGCCGAGGGGATGGTTTAACTAAAGTTATTAGAGTATCCATAGATTCCTTAAATATATAAATACGGGGTTTTTTATCCTTGTTGTAATGAATAGAACATTTTATATTAAATTTATCTTGTAATACAAACATTAACTTATCAACATCAGCATTGGTAAATGCATAAACACCTATATGCATACCATCACCGTGTCTACTTCCATCATCCATTAATCAAAATGCTAAACCTCTAGGTGTTAACAATTCGTAAATGTTAAATGGAACTACTTTAACGTTTAAATTATAAAACATTTTTTTAAATTCATTAAAACAAGGAAGTTGCATAGTTGTGAAAGATATAGCACTATAAGTTTTTTTAGTCCTATTATCTCTTACTATTCTAGATTGAGGGATATAACCCTTAGCACAAAAAGGTAGAAAGAAACTTAACACATAAAGAAAATAATTTTTATGTCTTACAGCCGTTTGAGCGTAAACTAATCTAGAATTAGAAAGAGATGATCTTCGTACTATGTTAGTCATAGATCATTCATAATTTTATTATGAAGACTATAAACTAGATAGATATATCCGTTTATTTGTAACTACATATTTATATATATAATTAACATCACAATAAAATAATTATCCAAGACCCTCCCACGGGGAGCGAGGGAGGGATTTATGATTAAAAATTTATTTAACTTTTTTTTGTAATAAGATATTTATCTAAATATAATTTTTCTCTCATCATGTATCTTCGTACAGTTTCTTTATGTGACTGTAGATAATTTGCCGCTTGAGAAATTGATCTGAATTCAATACTCTCCCCGTTCTCTGTATTAAGTACAATAACCGGGAATGCTTGGATAGCGATATGTTCAGGAGAAGAATTAAGTTTAGCTAAATGTTCTTTATGCTTTTGGCTAGAATTAAGTTTTTTAAGATGTTCTAAGTTTTTAATTAAAGCATCTTCTGAACGATTTAAAGCCCCAGCTTTAATTTTAGCTAAAGCTTCTTTAGTGTGTTTTGCCCCTAATCTTGAACCAGCTGTTTTTAAAATATTATACTCAGGGTTTAAAGTATCAAGATAATATTGTTCTTTTTTTAATAACTCGGAAGGTTCACAATACTCTAAAATTTCTAATGTAAAATTTTCAAATCCATAAGTTAGTAAAGCTTTATAGATAATCATAGTATCTATACGATCTATAAGATAAGAAAGATTAAAATAATTTATTAACCTTTTATTTAAATCTACAGCACTTCCGACATATTTTTTACCGTTAATATTATTTATTCAGAGATAGATACCAGATTTTCCTTTATTTTCATTTAAAATTTCAGCTTTTTCAGATTTAGGGTTATTGAAAACAAATTTATTACTTGAAAAGTTAACGGATAATATAAAAAGACTAAATAAACAATTAAATAGTGCAAACATATTTTCAACTATGTAACGAGATAAAGCGTATCCGAGGAAAATACCTACTAATATTTCTTTTACTTCGTCGGGTAATGTTATTTTTGCTCTCTCTGAAGAAGATAAACGTTCAATTCCTTTTGTAGAACGAGAGAGTTGTAATACCAGACTAGGTACAATAAATATTAAAGGAGAATAATCAAATATTAATCTCGTGTTAATCTCATAATATCACTATTATGTTCGGACTATATCTTCAATTTAATTTATTATATGCTTAAATATAATAATTTAAATCGCCTCGTGTGTAGTCTCTGAGGGTCCCATTTAGATTTAAATGGTTTCCTGCTGATTGTCTTATTCTACAAGAGTTACCAGCATATAGCGAGATTAAGTGACATCTTATTTTACTCATATCACTCTGGAACTATGGCAGGTGGAGTTTGCATAGGGTTAGCCATTACATAATTTTCACTATCTCCTAAAACATTAGGCATAAAGAAAACAAATAAAGATAGTACTATAAAGAAAATAAATATAGTAACTAAATCTTTAAATATAAAGTAAGGAGCAAAAGGTAATCTATCATAATTAGCAGAGATACCTAAAGGGTTATTAGCCCCTACAGTATCGTGCATAGCTATTAAGTGCATTAGAGCTAAAGCAGCTAATACAAATGGTAATAAGAAATGTAATGAAAAAAATCTATTTAATGTAGCATTATTTACGGAGAAACCACCCCAGATGACAAAGTATAACGTATAATATTTAATATATACTTACATCCTTAAAGATGTATTTAGACTATATCTTAAACCATTTAAATGATTTTGGGGGTATCGTGTCGAGCTTATTGTTGGTATAACTCACTCATTAGTCGTTGAACGTCCTTAATTGTTTACATACCAAATTAAGTTCCGCTACAAATAATCTATAAATCGGGTGGAAATTTATAGATGTCCTTGTAATTTTCCCCATTAACCTCTAAAACTTTTCAGTTTTAAGGAGCCCTTACAGTAATATTATTTTATTTTATTTTACATCTGGATAATTTAAGTTAGAATAACGTAAATTTACACGTAAATAATTTAGTCATTTCACGTATTGAATATATTTCAATCCTATTAAAGGATGTAAACCTGATAAAGAAAAGAAATTTATAACATTTTGTATATCAGATTTAGAACTAACACTAAATTGACTATAATGATTATTTGTACTTATTTTTCTATTAGTATTAAATACTAGTTTAAAAGCTTCAAATAAATCAGTATGTATTTTTTGTTTTAATTGAAAACAACCATCATTATTACTTTTAATAAAAAAAGAACCCTCTTTTTTGTTTTAGTGCAGTTAAAGAGGGAGGAATATCATAAATAAATATAACCATATTTATTTAAAATATGCGCTTTTATTATTTAAGCTTTATGCAACCTCTACGCAAGGCCCAACGCAGAAAATTAACATATAAAGCTAGTTCCCTATATTTACCCCCACTGTGCCCGCGCAACGAACTGCCAAGTATTAGCTGTGTTACATTCCAATTTTATATAACATGGATTTCGCCATATAAGGTTTAACTAATTTCCTAACAATATTCATAGAACGTTGTCTAATATATATTCTGGGTTGAGTAGGGGTATGAAAACGTAATGTACAATCGATATTATATCTAATAATTAAGACATTCATTAAACGAACTACGTCGAATAATGAATAAGAGTCTGTACAAAGAATTAAACCGTGCTGTTTTACTGACCCATCTCCCATAATAAGATGAGCTAAGGCTGGTGGGGTTAAAAGATTGTAGATATCCGCTGGAACTCTTTTAACTTTATTAATGTAAAATAAAGATCTTAACTCAGAAAAACAAGGTAACCCTCTAGTACGAAAAAACAAAGCGTAATCTATTTTATCCTTTCTAACACTTTTTACAAGAGAAGGATAAAGATTACAATAATGAGAAAGTATTGAAAAAACAAATAATACGTAGCTTGAATTATTTAAACCTTGTTTAAACGCTAAATGAGGATTTTCATGTGCTTTAGCTGAAGCTAAGTGACCATCAGATAAAAGTATACCAACTATAACACTTTTTTGGTAAGGAGGTAAGGAAATCATACCTTTAACAATATTTGTATTACGACCTGTTCCAACTGTTGAACTCAAATTAGAACCTCAAATAACTAAAGCTGTGTTATTTGATTTAACTGAATTCGTAGAATAACGTCTAACATTTTCTTGCTGTTTTAAGGTTTGCATAAGATAATTAAAATCCTCCCTTCTAGGTATTAATTTTTTATAATCTCTTTTTGCTCTTTTATATGTAAGAGGTTTATCTTTAACAAACTGAACAAAGGGAGGATATAGGGAAGGAGATGTAAATCCTATTATTCAATTTTTAAAAAAATGTAATAATGTATAATCCAATCCATTTTTAGGTATTCCAAATATTACTGGTATAAGATTAGTATCTGGTATTAATTTATACAATTTTATATCATTTTTTAATATAAACATAGCTAAATTAAATTGCTCAATTCTAGTATTAGTTAAGAAAAAAATTTTATTCTGTATAAGTAATGGAAATAATACTTCTTGTAAATCAGTTCTATTTATAACTAATTTACAAGTTGGACTTCTTAAATCCTTGTAAATATTTATTTTTCCTATTTTTAAAACAGAATGTATATATTCTAATGTAGAAATATCATCTAAATGTAACGAAATTACTAATTTAATAGCTATAAATCCTTTTGATGTTTTAGTTATTTGAATATATCCATCACCATCTATTAATCCAACTAAAAAAGCTAAAAAAGATGAAGGTATTGATATATACTCTTTTTTATTTAATCTTAAAGATTTATTACCTTTTTTTAAAGCATTATTATTAATAATACCTACAGTAGGTAAAATATCCTTATTTAATGAAAATAAAAAAATAAATAAAATAAAAATTACTGTAATATTATTTGACTCAACAATATCTTGACCTATTCAAGGTATAGCACTCATAAGGTTAGTTATAACTGTAGCCAAATCTTAAATTTACTTATTATAGATTCCCCCCATAATCTCTATACCCTGACGCGGTGCGGAACGCACCGCGGAGGGGAAGTGTTTATAACAAGTAAACCATGTACATTATACTAATCTTAATATTACCGGTAAAAGGGTTCAAAAAAACCTTAATGGTAATACCTATAATGCGATTTACAAATATTATTTAAAGAAATATTAACCAAAGACTAATAAATATTATTGTAATTTAATACAGCATAATGCCTTGTGTTTCAATCCCGGTCCGCCGGCGGCGGACCGGCGGCGGGAATATTGAAAAAAGATTTCGACTGTACATTAAGCAGCATTTCAGCCACCCACTAGTGAACCAGTCTGTAGCGATAGTTTACTCTATCGACGGTCTAAATGCTAAACAAACATCGTTGACCGTTTTCACTAATATCGCTGTATGGCTATTTATAAATTTTCAGTAAAGATTGCTTTATATAAACCATACAACTATGTTTAGTTTTATTTAAAAACTAAACATTTCAGGCTTAAAAATTAAACCTCATAAACTCATTTGACCATATGGTAAAACATACTAACTTACTTATTGTTGTTAAGTATATAAAATATATTAATAAACCGTCTAGACCTAAATATATATATATCTACAATAAGCTAGAATAACTTTGAATTCGTATATCCTATTAGTTAAATACTTTTTAACTAAAAGTTCCGACTGTGCATTAAGCAGCATTTCAGCCACCCATTAGTGACCCAGTCTGTCGCGACCATTTATATGACCGACGATCTTAAAGCTTGTGAAACTTCTTTGATCGTTTTCACTAATATCGCCAAATAATCGCCGCCGGAGGCGCTGACTATTCAATAACTCTGTCGAGTTATTCCACTTTAATCTTTCTTTTTCTATAAAGATTGCAGAAAGATTGTTACTTGCGGGACTATGATTTAATATAAAAATGAAGTATAATAAATTATTGATAAATCCCCTCGCCGGCGCGTACCGCGCCGCCTCAGGGGATCCCCTCGCCGGCGCGTCCCGCGCCGCCTCAGGGGTAAGATAAGTAACTATATTAGGATATAATTCTAATATAATAAAAGCAAAATTATTTAATTTGGGATTTTTTTACTGCTGATTTAACTATTTTACTACCTCTGAAATAAATTAGATGATTGCTGAATCTAGCATGAAATCTATTAGTTGCCGCAGATAGTAATCTTTAGTTGTTTTATTAACTATCATGTATATTCCACTTAAACCTTTAGTCTCATTTAATATTTGTTTTCTAATATTTTCTGAATCCCCTGACGCGGGACGGGTCACCGTCCCGCGGAGGGGATCTAGGTTTTCAAAACAGGATTTAGTTTTAATTCTTTAATTATTGAATTTAACCTTTCAGAGTAAGAAAATTCAATACTATTATTTGAAGAAGGAATTGTACTATATCTTATTTACCGCCCGCGCGTACCGCGGGGGCGGTGTCAGTATGTTGACTTATTATTTAATTTATTATACTTTATATCCCCTGACGCGGGACGGGTAACCGTCCCGCGGAGGGGATTTTTCATATTATTTCCTACTGGGTATATTAATACCTTATTTTACTAAATTTTGTATAGTATAATATACAATAATTAAAAAAATTGCAAAGGAAATACTTATATTAAACCATTTTGGGCTATGTTCATAACCCAAGAAGGCTGTTGCCATCATAACGATAAGGATTACTGTACCAATAGCTCATGTTAAAGTTCTAGGTGCTTTGTAAGATCCGTAATATAAACCTCTACCTATGTGTAAGTAAACTAAGAAGAAGAAAGCTGAAGCTGTATTAGAATGTAAATAACGTACTAATCAACCATTATTTACATCACGCATAATATGTTCTATAGAATTGAATGCTTCATATATACTAGGTGTATAATGCATAGCTAATGTTACACCTGTTATTATTTGTATAACTAAACATAAAGCTAATAAAGATCCAAAATTTCATAAATAACTTATGTTAGCTGGTGTAGGTGCATCTATTAAATATGCATTTACTAACTTTAATAAAGGGTGATTTTTTAAAATTCTCATTTTTATGTAATATAAACATATAATTAATTTTTAATTCTCAATGTTCTTTATAAATTAGTTTTCTTGTATTAACTTTTTTTGCATATGAATTAGGTAAAAACGCTTTAAAAATTGAAACTAGACAAGTTTCTTTTAATTTTAGACCTATAAGTGGTTATTCTTTAATATATAATAATAGTTAATGTTAGTGAAAACATGACAACTTTAAAACAACCAAGCGAAAGGCAAGAAAGAAGATACTTATCCACTATGGAAAAGTTAAATCTGTTGATTGATTACCTATTCTGCGCCGGAGGCGCCGATTGGTATAAATAAATAAAAATTAACAGGAATTAAATAACCCTAACTCCTTACAATCTTACTTTAGAAAAATTTTTTTCATTTATTTAATTTACCCTAAATACTGCTAGGTAAAAATAAAACAATAGCTAATAAATTAGACATATGTAATCATTCATTAGGTATAAGCATAAATAAAAGAATAAATAAAGTTAATATTGAAATAGTTATAGTTAAAGAACTAGATAAACCAAATCTTGAATCAAAGTATATTCTATTTACAAATTTATCATTTTGATATATTGAAGCTGGTATTATAATATCTTTCAATTTGTTAAAGTAAGTATAAGAATGATCATCAAAGAACATTGTTTTAACAACAAATAAGTAATAAACTCCACTTACAACACTTGCTAAAACACCTATAAGTGTTAAAAAAATAAATCCTTCTTGTAAGGCAGCAGAAAATACCATCTGTTTAGCAAAAAATCCTACTAAAGGTGGAATACCAGCAAATGAGAATAAAGTTATAGCTAAACTTAAAGCTAATAGACTGTTTATATGGAAATATCCTTTAAGCTGACTTATAAGTTGGATAGGTGAATTATTTTTATCTATTAAATTATTATGATTTATATTATTATCATTATAAGCATATAAACTATAACCTATAGCTACTAATAAAATAAAAGCATTTAAATTTGATAAACTATATTGTACTAAATAAAAGATAAATGCTTGTATTGACTCAACACTATTTATAGTTAATGCTAATAGTATAAAACCTAAATGAGATATTGTACTATAAGCATATAATCTTTTAATTCTAAACTGAGTTAAACCTAAAATAGTTCCTATAACTAATGATAGTACTGAACTTAATAATAAACTTGAAGTTCAAGAATATTGAGTTGTAAGATAAATATTATTAGTATAGTGAACTAATTGTAGAAATAGAATTAATATAGATATTTTTGCTATTATAGCTACAAAAGTTGTAACTATAGTAGGTATACCATCATAAACATCCACGGAAGTTAAATTTATCGTTCTAATTAAATAAAAGATAGCTTTATTATTTGACAGATTTGAAAAAAAAGGACTATAGGTAATAAAAAGGGCCAGCAAATTAATTAAATAATCTACCTTTATTAATCCCCGCTTTAATTTCCTTAATCTTTTGTAAACCTTCATCAGTAAGATGACCCTTAGTATTAATAATTTCCGCCACCTTTACTCAATCTTCAAAATCTTGTGATTTTATACCAAGGATAGGATATTTTCGGAAAAATGGTATGATCTTCTCATAATTATGTTTGAATGACTGAGATATAAATTCAGAATGATTTTTATAAGAATATGTTTGACCACATGCAAAGAAATTAACTAAACTTCTTAGAAGTATATCATCTCTAACATGTTGAGTTAATACATAGATTATGGATACATTATATCCTACTTTATAGCCTCCAGACTTCCTTATACTAACTTTAAAACTTCCGTCACCTGTAGTAAAACCAGCTACCCATTGTGGATGTAGTGGAATAGTACTTATATTTTCTTCTGAAGCGATTATTCCAGAATCGCTTTGAATAATTGGAGAGTTAACCGGTTGTCTAAAATAAATGTTATTTAAAGGTCTAGATTCAGCAACACTATTAGGAAAAGCCTTTTTTAAGAAGGGAGTTAGTCCCTTATTTATAGCAGCTCTAATATTTATGATTTTTTGTAAACCTTCAACCGTTAAATGTTCCCTCATTTTAATAAGCATTACTGCCTTTCTAAATAAAAGGTAATCGGATTGTTTTTTAGTTTTTAAAGGAAAATTATCAAAATGAGGTATTATTATATCCAATATTTGGCTTAGAGAACCTACTGTAAAATCACAACAACCATTTCTTTCTTTTCCTATTCTTCCTATTCCTCCAAAATAAGCTTGAATAAGTTTTAAGAGATCTAGATCTCTTTTATGAAGATTGATAATAAAATTAGCCTCTATTTGTCAACCTAATATGTTTCTTGGTGCTTTTCGTACTATAATCGAAAAACACCCTTCAGCATCAGCGAATCCTGTAACAAATCAAGGTTCAATAAGCTTATTATTAATTATAGGGGTATTGTCCTTAAATACCTCACATCCTTTAGAATAAAGCCGTCTTTGAATAATTAGATTAGAAGGGTTTTTAACTTGATAGTCTCTTTCGAGACCCATTAGAGTATATTTTAAATATGATAAATTATTACCATATCAACTACCGTATACTCGTTGCTCTTTTACAACATTATTTTTATGTTTTGTGTAATTATCTAATGTTGACTTAGATCCGCGATATCCCATTTCACTTTCGTTCATCTTACCGCTTGTTACCTTACCTGAGTAATTACTTCAGCCACTTATAGCCTTTCGACTACAGCTTGGTACAGTAAGCTTTAGGGGGTCCCCGGAGTTTGGCAGTTTACTCCCAAATAAAAAGGATTTCCCAGATCCTTTGTCAGGAGATCAAAAATGGAATGGTGCAGCTGAGATTTTAAATAAAAATCCTACTGATAATAATAATAAGCAATATGGTATATATGTAGTTATTTCTTGTTCGTTTATTATTCCTGCTAAATTATTAATAACATAGAAACTATCTAAATATGTAACACCTAGGTTTGCATAAATTAAAGCAATACCTAATAAAATAAAACAAGAAGCTAATCCACCTAATAAGTAATAAGTTAAACCAGCTGAAGTTGAAGATTCGGAATTTCTATAAATAGCACATACTAAATATAATCCATAACTTTGTAATTCTATAGATAAAAATATAGATACTAAATCACTACTTGAAATTAATAATACACTTCCCATTATTATAAATAATAACATTAATGTGTATTCTAATATTGTGTATTGTTCTCCTTTTTTTAAAATTATATTAGATACAGTTAAGTTTCTAAAATAGTGTAATTCTGTAAATAATAATTTGTGTAAACTCATATAATCACTTGATATTAGTTTTATAGGATAGAATCCTGTCATATTCAATATTAATAAACTAATTACAAAAATTAATATATGAAATAATTGTGTTATAGAAGATGTATAAAATAAACCTCCAAATAACCCAATACCATTATCTAAATATGTTATAAATAAATTATTATATGATAAATATATACAATAAAATAAAATTATTATTCCTACTCTTGAATAAAGAATAGTAGTATCACGTCTTAAAGATAATGCAGTTGATAATACTAAAAATAGCGAAGATGATAAAAGCATAATAAATCAAAAGTATAAATTAAAATTTGTTAAAAGATAAACTCATATTACTATTTAATAAAGTAAATAATGTAAATATTACTAATATTAATAAATTATTATCATTAGAAGAGAAATATAATTGAGAAATATAGAATATTAAACCTATTAATATATATAAAGCATAAGTAGTTACAACACCTGTACTTAATTTACCTATACTATTACTTAAAGATACTAATCCTCTTTCTAAACCATAAGGTCCTAAGAATTCTACAGAACCTTTATCTAGACTCTTAGTTGTTTGACCACCTAATTTTAGAATACCTTCTATAATATATCTATTATAGAATAATTCTACGTAGAATTTTTGGTTAAAGAAACTGAAGATATTATAACCTAATCTAGTAAACTTAAAGTTAACAAGTAATTTAGGTAAAAATTCACATAATAATACTGAAATTATACTTAATGATAAAGTGAATATAAATGGTAATAATTTGAATAATGTAGGTACAGCAAATTCAGTATCTAACATAATTTCATGACTAGGATGTATAAATAAACTATTATCTACAAAGAAACCACTTCCTAATCCTATAAAGATATCTTTAGTTAAGTATCCAAAGAAAATTGAGAAAATAGCTAATATAATTAATGGTATAGTCATAAATAAGTCACCTTCGTGAGCATGTTTGTAACTAACAACCGGTCCGGCAGGGTTAGTTAAGAATGTTAGATATAATACTTTAGCTGAATAAAGTGTAGTAAACATAGCACCTATTGTAGATACAAAGTATACTATAGTACTTGATAAATAAAATTGACCGTAAGAAGATTCAAGTATAAAATCTTTAGAATAGAATCCTGTCATGAAAGGTACGGCTACTAAACTTAATGAAGCTATTAACATAACTGAATATGTTAAAGGTAAGAATTGTCTTAAACCTCCGTATTTTCTAAAATCTTGGTTATCTGCTACTGCGTGTATAACTGAACCAGCACCTAAGAATAATAATGCTTTATAAAAAGCGTGGTTTACTAAGTGGAATAAAGCTAAATTATAACTTGATAAACCTATACCTATTACCATCATTCCTAATTGGCTCATAGTAGAATAAGCAATAACTTTTTTAATATCTTGTTGAAATAAACCTATTAAAGAACTAAATACTGTTGTAATAGCACCTAATCATAAACAAAGTACTAATACAGTTGAACTGTATTCTATTAAAGGTGATGATCTCATTAATAAATATACTCCTGCTGTTACCATAGTAGCAGCGTGAATTAATGCAGATACTGGTGTAGGACCCTCCATAGCTTGTGGTAATCAAATATGAAGACCTACTTGAGAACTTTTAGCTGTTGCACCTATTAATAGACAAATACCTATAATTGTTATGATATTTTCATTGTAATATGGAGCTAATGCGAACACTGTATTATAATCTATATTACCAAAAGATCATAATATAGTAAACATACCTACAGTTAATAAGCAATCTCCTACTCTATTAGTTAATAAAGCAGATAAAGAACTTTGGTTGGCTGCTATTCTAGTAAATCAGAAATTTACTAATAGATATGAACATATACCTACACCTTCTCAACCAACAAACATTACTAGATAATTATTACCTGTTACAAGAATAATCATCATGAAAGTGAATAAACTTAAATAACTGAAGAATCTTTGGTTATGTGGATCATGACTCATGTAACTTATTGAGTATACGTGTACTACACTAGATATTATTAATACAGGTAATAACATTGAAACTGTCAAGGAATCAAATCTGAAGTTTCATAATACATAAAGTGATTCTACATCTAATCATCTTGCAACATTTACTGTTACAGGTATATTATTGAAACCTACTTCGAAGAAAGCTAATATTGATAACAATGTTGTTATAATTACTGAACTCATTGTTATTAAATGTGATCCACTTACTCCTACTTTTCTTCCAAAGAAACCTGAAACTATTGAACCTAATAAAGGTAAAACTATTAATGTTAAATACATTATTTATACTCTATTGATATACTTCCTCTTCGTGTTTCCCCTTCACCTTAGAAATATTAATACTACCATATAATATTCCCTTAGGTTAGGCTGGGTATACCCATAACCTTTAAGTTATGCCTGACTATATCTTAAGCAAATAATTTATGAATTAAAGGATTTCTCTTTTTCGATTGAGCTTTACTCAAACCTTTCATTCCACTTATATAACTTTCAGTCCATTGTTATAAACAAGCCTAAGAAAACCTTGGATAAAGTAAATTATTCACCAACCTCCGTTTAGTCGATGAACTGCACACCGCCACGCGCACGCGCAACGGTGCTTGGCTGCGGATTATCTATTTCATTTCTTCATACAAACCGTTTTTACCTTACAACGAGTCATTACCTGTCCCATTAATCGCATTACTGCATTAACTTGGTAGATTTGTCTTTAAGAACTCCCCGCAATTTGGAGATTTCGCCATACATTGTGAATAAAATTAATTTAAACCTTAAAATTTTGAAACATAATGTAAGACTAGACATAGGTTCACTTGCCTTTTAAGATCTAATTTTCTTCCTTACCTAGATCTCTCTCACTGTGATTATTTACAGCTTTACTAATACTACTTTTTAGTTGTAATACTTTTTCTAAACCTTTACCATCTGGATTTAAGTGTTCTTTATTTTTAATTATATCTGATGCACTCTTGAAATCAAGATAATTAGAATGCTTTGATCCAGCGATAGGGTGTTTAGCGAAAAAAGGTATTATGATATCAGCAACATGATCAATTTTTGTTACAATAAACTCGGAAACTGAACGTTGTGCATAATTAGCCACATAACCACAACCAAAGAAACTAACAAGACCTTCTAATAATTGAAGATCTCTTGAATGTTGACCTATTGAAAAACGCAATCATACAGATAAACCACTATTATTCTTAGATTTTTGAACAGAAATAAAGAAGTTTGACTCCCCTGTAGAAAACCCTGCTACCCATTCCGGGGATAGGTTGCTATAATCTACATTATTCCCAATCTCCGGTTTTTCTGCAGGAACAGTTAAAGGAAATGCTTCTTTTAATTCCTTAGATAAACCTAAGTTAAGAGACGCTCTATAGTTAACAATTTGTTGTAATCCCTCTAAAGTATTATGTTCTTTATTCAACATAAGTAAGATAACTTGTTTGAATATCATATAATCAGAATATTTTTTAGTTTTTAAAGGATACTTCTCAAAATGAGGAATAATAACGTTAACTATATCTTTTAAAGTACTAATTCTAAATTCCACAGTAGAAGAATTATTAGGTTTAGATACAGCACCTATACCTCCGAAAAATTTTTGGATTGCTAGAATCAATGGTCTATCTCTTTCATGCATTTTTATTTGCATTCTAGCTTGGACAGTTCATCCTGTTTTGTACCTAAGATTTTTCAAAATTGTAATTACAAAAGAACCCTCACCATCTAATAAACCAGTTACAAATAAAGGATCTAAAGAAGGTGAGCAAGAAGAATAATTTCTTACTCCTAGTGTTCCATGACTTATGTTGCTAGGTACACAAGGTAGACAGATATTATTCGTTAATCTTTTATTAATTTTGAAGCAGCTCTTAGAGTTATATAATATATTATGATTATTGGTAGTAAAAATGGTTATTAGTAATGTTATTGCTGTAAGATCATCAGTGTGAGATATTGGAAGAGATAAATCTATAATATGCTACTAAAATTCCTAAACCTATTGCAGATTCTGCTCCTGCTATTGTTATAATATATATTGCAAAAGTTTGTCCTAATATATCATCAAAACTAAGTGAACTAATTAATATTAAAAATGTTACTGATAATAACATAATTTCTATAGAAATTAACATTAGTATGATATTTTTTCTATTTAAAACAAAACCTAATATTCCTATAAGGAATAAAAATATTGAAAAATTCATTAGAAAATAAAAAATTACTATCTGATTTATCCATGCTAAAATTTTTTAATATATAGACTTGAGATTACTCAAGTATATATACGTTGGGTACATAAAAACAAAACAATATATTTTTATATTGTTAACGTGTATAAGATTTGAACTTATATTAATGTGTCCGTAGCACATCATTCTTCCATTAAATTAACACGCTTATATTTATATTATAATATAAATATAAAATTTTTATATATTTTTAACATAAAATTTATTCATCATTAAGTAAACTAGATATACTTAGATCTTTCTTAGGGTAACCAGATTCCTTAAGTTCTCTTATTCTTCTTTCAGCCATGTTTCTGAACTCCATTGACCGATAATCATCAACTATAGGTCTATGTAATAAAAGTCTCATAATAACATCCGATAAATCGTTGTTTGGTAATTCTAACTTACACCCGTCACTAGTGTTAACTCTATATTTAATATGCTGTGAAACTTCTATGTTATTTGAAACATTTTTGTTTACAGTAAACTCATGACCTTTATAATCATAACGGTCACTTCCATAAGGATAGTTATGACTGGTGAAGTTATTATAATCAAAAGGTCATATTTTAGAATATCTATTTTCGTCTTCCTTTCAGGTATAATATCAGTTCTTTTTTTTTCATAAAGATTCATTTTTCGGACTTCCATCTTCATTCAAACCACCTAGTATATATTCAAACCCATTATTATTTGGTGGACCACCTGCAGGTCCACCTGGTAATCCCCCTGGGTCTGGACCTGGGTTTGGATTTGAAGGTGGACCTCCACCACACAAAATTGATTCTAAGTTATAATAATCAAGGAAACTAATTAATAAATCTGTATAAACTATATTTATTAAACTTAATAATATATATAAAGATAATAATATATTAATTATAGTAATTAACCTTCATATATAAATTATAATAATACATATTCTACTTAATAAATCCCTCTCGTATAAACCACTAATCATGCATAATCTAACAATTCATCTATATGTTTTAATAACTGGATTAACAAAATAAAAAGGTACTAATTGTGTCATTTTATATAATATTCATTTATCTTAGATACTTTCTTATTTCTATCATTACTCCTAAAGATTATAGGGCAAAACCTAAAAGAGAGTAAGCCCTTAAGATGAATCGAACATCTATCAAAATATTAACAGTATTCCGCTCTTCCATTGAGCTATAAAGGCTATTAGTGAATCCCCTGTTGCTTCGCAACCCGCTAAAATCGAGCAAACACATAGACTCGAACTTGGATCAGAATATTAGAAGTATTATGCTCTACCATTGAGCTAATAAGAATAAAGTATAAATATACTATACTAAAAGTAAAACTTTTATTAATTTTATATGTTTACCGGCTAATAAATATTCTAATAATTATTACCAATTCCCCTCCGCGGGACGGTGACCCGTCCCGCGTCAGGGGATCCCCAGCTCAATAGTAGATCTGACCCGTCCCCCGTCAGGGGATTATCATTAAGACGAGATACTTAAGGTTTTATTTTTATAATAAAAAATTAACCTTCCATTTGGTCTCTTAATCATAATAAGAAATCTTTTATAGATACAGATTGTATTGCAATAGGCATAGAACTGTGAAGTATTCCACATATTTCTGAACATTGTCCGAAGAATGTACCAGGACGATTTACATAAATAGAAGCTTGATTTAATCTTCCTGGATATGCATCAGCTTTAATACCTAAAGATGGACAAGCGTAAGAATGTATAACATCCGCAGCTGAAATTACAAATCTTGTGTGAGTCAACTCAGGTATAACTACTCTATTATCTACTTCTAGCATTCTAAATTGTCCATCTTCTAAATCACTTTCAGGTACTATGTAAGAATCAAACTCTATAAACTCATTATCTTCATTTGTAAAATCAGGATATTGATAACTTCAATATCATTGGTGACCTTCTGCATAAACAACTAATGAAGGATCTACAACCTCATCCATTAAATATAATAATTTGAATGATGGAAATGCGATTAATATTAAGATAAATGCTGGAGTTATAGTTCATATTAATTCTATCAGTGTACCGTGATTTAAATATTTATGAGCTATAGGTGATTTATTTGCTACAAAATTTCTTATGATTGTTATCATCATTCATGTAACTGTGAATAATATTATAGATAAATAAAACATCATATTATTATGTAATTCTTCTATTCCTTCCATTTGAGGTGAGGCACTATCTTGAAAGAATATTCCTCAAGGAGTTGGTGCGTCCAATTGTAAATTTATTTTTAATATTTCTAAGAACATTTTTTATATAGATATTGTCTAATTTTAATTAACTTATTCCATTAATTCTTAATATAATTTTCATTGCTAATCAATCTATGAATTAATAAATTAACTATTATATATTAAAGAATAACTATTTAAAGGTCTAAAATTAAAACTATAAACTTGTCTACTTTCAATTTTTAAAGCGTTTTTTCCTAATTCATATGCAAAACCTAAAGTTAATGCAAGAAAGAAAACTAATACTATTACCAATCCATATATCCCATTAGTATATGCACTTACTACATAAGGATATATTAATAAGATTTCTAAATCAAATAGTAAAAATAATAAAGCAAATATAAAAAAAGAGATACTGAATTGTGTTCTATTTTGTCCTAAAAAAGAATGAAAACCACATTCAAAAGCACTATCTTTTTCTTGATATGGATTATGTGGAGAAAGTAGTAAATTTATTGCTAGCAATAATATTGCTAATATTGGTATTAAAAATAAAAAAAAAGTTGTAGTTGTCATTGTTAAAAGTTATAATTATTTATTTATTTATATATTAAATATAATACATTTGTATTAATTTTGGTTGGTTTATTAATTTGGTAATATATATATATATATATATATATATATATATAAATTATAATTTAAAGCTAATTAATAAACGATTATTTATATATWTATTTATTTATAATATC